>LBNU01023089.1:22921-68533 GCA_014162995.1 Artemisia annua
AAATTTTTTTTTTTTTTTTTTTTTTTTTTTTTGAACAAACTCATAACACATAACACTTAGAAACACTTGTCATCATACGTATTGCGATGACTATACTTTACTTGCTTCGATCATTGATTCTTGAATTTCCACTTTCTCCATTCTTCCTTCATGATTCAAAACATACTTCTTCACAAAGCTAACAACTCACCAAGACTTGACTAAGGGCTAAGGCTAGGCTAAAAAGTGTAAAATCTGTTTGTATTTTTTTTTAACAAAAGAAAGGAAAAGGCTCAAAAGGTGTAACTAAGGGTATCTAGCGTTAAAGATGAACGCTAACAAAAGGGTTTAAAAATTAGAGTTTAACTAATCAATGTGACTAGCTAAAAATCAATAAAGAAGGCTATTTGGTTTAAAATCCTAAGGTTGCCTCTTATCACGTATGTATCCTTATATTACAAAAGTGTAATCTCACAGTGGTCTCGTAATGATTTACAAGCACAAGTTCTAGAATAAATAAAATCACCGGCACACTCATAACAAAAAATTCAAGCATAAAAGATGTATGCTATATAAGAAGCAGGCTCAAATCCTCACAATTTTGGTGGAAAGGGTTACAATGTGTGCTAGCAAATGTAATCGATCCAAAAGTGGATTGCAATATTAATCGGAACACATCTCAATTCTTTCAAAATTACTGATTTCCAGTGGATAGATCCGTTTATTCTAATAAATTACTCCTAAAAGTGTAAAAACAACTAGATTATAGGGACAAACAAAATTTAAATTTTCTTATTTTCCTACTCACCCCCCCCCCCCACTTAAGTTAAACATTGTCCTCAATGTGATAGACGAACTAAAAAGTATGAAAGTAGGGAAATGAGAAATGAAACCATGATATCAGCTTTCATGCTTTTGTCCAATCGTTTATTCCTTGCGATCAACACCTGTATTATTAGAAAACAAAAAACAAACAAACAAACAAAAAGCATTGCAATTTTATTCAAAATAGTGGCACGCCCCCACACTTAAGTTTGACTAAGTGGTAAAACTTTGGGGTATAATCACTGAAAAATTTAACATTAAAATAAATACACGGGTTGCCTCTCGAGAAGCGCTTGTTTTATTAACGAGTCCTCAGTCGGACTCAAACTTCGAACAGACTATGTGAATGTAGTGTTACGTTTCTTTTTAGGAATATAAACTACATTTCCTACCACAATTCCTTCTCCTGTTTCATTTATGTTTTCCAATGTAACTTTTTCCCATGCTCTAGGGAGAGCATCAAAGATAAAACCAGTATTGTGTGCCCAAGGGACCATTCCCTTGTGTGGAGCCATGAATGTGATAGCTTCATATTCAGATTCGGACGAAATTTCTTCGTTAGAAATCAAGTTTAATTGCTCTTTATCGTAATAGAGTTTAATTCGATGTCCATTGACAATGAAACTTCCACCATGTTTGTCATAAAGTTCAACATATCCTGATGGAAATCCATGTTTCACTATATATGGTCCGAACCATTTTGGTTTGAGTTTTGGAGCTTTAAACTTATATTTCATATTGAATAGCAGAACTTTATCTCCAGCTTTGAATTGTTTCCGAATTCTTAGCTTTCTGTCGTGGTAAGCTTTGGTTCTTGCTTTGTATAGCCTGGAGTTTTCATAGGCTTGAAGTCTTAACTCGTCGAGTTCATGCAATTGCAAAAATCTCTTTTCTCCAGCTATTTTCAGATCAGGATTACAGCTTCTCAATGCCCAATAAGCACGGTGTTCGAGTTCGAACGGCAAATGACATGTTTTTCCATACAAGAGTCTGTACGGTGTTGTACCAATTGGTGTCTTATAAGCCGTACGAAATGCCCATAGAGCGTCATCTAATTTCCTCGACCAAACGGCAGGATTGTCTTTAACCGTTTTTTCAAGTATCCTTTATAGCTCTATTGGTATTTTCGACTTGACCACTGGTTTGTGGATGATAAGCTGTAGCAAAACGATGATGAACTCCATATCGTTTCATTACTTTCTCCATTTGTTTATTGCAGAAATGGGATCCTCTGTCACTTATTAAAGCTTTAGGGATTTCATAGCGAGCGAATAGCTTTTTGAGAAAGTTGACAACAACTCGTGCATCGTTAGTAGGAAGAGCTTCAGCCTCTACCCATTTGGAAACATAATCGATTGCAACGAGGATATATTCGTATTTGTGTGATTTAGGGAAGGGTCCCATAAAATCAATTCCCCAAACATCGAATATTTCGCAGACTTGAATGCTCTTTTGAGGCATTTCGTCTCTACGAGAAAGGTTACCGGATTTTTGGCACGCATCACGGTTTTGAACGAGAGTATATGCTTCTTTGAAAATTGTAGGCCAATAGAATCCAGCTTCGAAAACTTTTCTAGCTGTAGTGGAAGGACCATAATGTCCCCCAGTTGGGCCATGATGACATTCATCAAGAATTTTTCTTGTTTCGGAACCCGAAACACATCTTCGAATCATTCCATCCTTGAACATTTTGAAAAGGTAAGGTTTCTCCCAATAGTAGTGTTTTAGCTCCGAAAAGAACTTACTACGTTGGTAGTGACTCATTCCTTTTTTAAGAATATCTGCTGCAAGATAATTTGCGTAATCTGCAAACCATGGTACGTCACTATCATCCTCATCATCAATCATCATGAGAGTTTCATCTGGAAAGTAATCGTTAATTTCATTTTCTTTTAATTCTTCCAAGTTCGGATTCTCTAGACGTGATAAATGATCGACTGCAAGATTTTCTGCTCCTTTCTTATCTTTTATTTCGATATCAAACTCTTGGAGTAGTAAAATCCATCTGATAAGACGCGGTTTTGCATCTTGTTTGGTAAACAGATTTTTGAGTGCGGAATGATCTGTAAAAATTATCGTTTTTGAGAGCACGAGATAAGATCTGAATTTGTCGAATGCAAAAACTACGGCTAATAATTCTTTTTCTGTAACCGTGTAGTTTTGTTGAGCGCTATTTAGTGTTTTACTAGCAAAGTATATAGGACGGAAATGTTTTCCTTCACGTTGTCCCAAAACAGCTCCAACAGCGAAATCGCTTGCATTACACATGAGTTCAAATGGTAGTGACCAATTAGGTGCAACCATGATTGGNAATTCTTTTTCTGTAACCGTGTAGTTTTGTTGAGCGCTATTTAGTGTTTTACTAGCAAAGTATATAGGACGGAAATGTTTTCCTTCACGTTGTCCCAAAACAGCTCCAACAGCGAAATCGCTTGCATTACACATGAGTTCAAATGGTAGTGACCAATTAGGTGCAACCATGATTGGGGCACTAGTCAGTTGACTCTTCAATGTTTCGAAAGCTTTGATGCAGTCAGCATTGAAATCAAAAACAGAATCTTTTTCTAAAAGTCTAGTCATAGGACGTGATATTTTCGAAAAACCTTTGATAAAACGGCGGTAAAAACTGGCATGTCCTAGAAAACTTCTAACGGTTTTAACGTTAGTCGGTGGTGGTAATTTGGCGATAACATCAATTTTTGCCTTGTCTACTTCCATTCCTGAACTTGATATTTTGTGTCCCAACACAATTCCTTCAGTAACCATGAAATGGCATTTTTCCCAATTAAGAACTAGATGTGCGGCTTCACATCTCTCAAGCATTTTATCGAGATTGGAAAGACAGGTTTCAAAAGAATCACCAAAAACAGAGAAGTCATCCATGAAAACTTCCATAGATGTTTCGAGCATGTCTTGGAATATTGCGATCATACACCTTTGAAAGGTCGCAGGTGCATTACATAGACCAAAGGGCATACGCCGATAAGCGTAGGTTCCAAAAGGACATGTAAATGTGGTTTTCTCTTGATCGGCGGAATCGATAGGAATTTGGAAATGAAAAACCATTAAGGAAGCAAAAGTATTTGTTCCCTGCTAATCTTTCGAGCATTTGATCCATGAATGGTAGAGGAAAATGATCTTTCCTGGTGGCTTTGTTCAGTTTTCTGTAATCAATACATACTCGCCATCCAGTGACAGTTCGAGTAGGAACTAATTCATTCCTTTCGTTGGTCACTACGGTCATTCCTCCTTTCTTCGGAACACAATGAACTGGACTCACCCATGGGCTATCCTCGATAGGATAAATAATTCCTGCATTAAGAAGTTTGATGATTTCCTTCTTAACAACTTCTTTCATATTTGGGTTGAGTCGACGTTGTCTTTCTACAACAGGTTTAGTACCTTCTTCACAATTGATTTTGTGTTTACAAAAATCCGGACTAATTCCTGGTATGTCAGAAGTTTTCCACGCAAAAGCGCGTTTATGCTTCTTGAGAACAGAAACGAGTCGTTCTTTTTGATTTGTTTCGAGCAACGACGATATGACTACCGGAAGAAGTGAATTTCCTTCTAAGTAGGCATATTCGAGATTATTGGGAAGAGGTTTGAGTTCCAAATCAGTGGGTGGTTCTTCTAGAGAAGATTTGATTTTCATTTGATCTTTTTCAGTGATATCTTCAAATTTCTCTTCTTCTTCTTCTTCCTCCTCTTCAAATTTAATTTCCATGAATTCCTCAAATTCTTTATCAGAATCTGCTTCACTGATCTTTTCAGAAGTAGACATGAATGGTTTCGAATCGTCAAGTAAAGCATCTAATTCTTCTTCAGTGACTTCGTCAATAACATCGATGTTATAGCATGTGTCATCACTGGAATTTGGATATTTCATTGCTTTATCGATTAAGAAAGTGATTCGATCTTCTCCTATTCCAAGATTGAGTTCTTTGCCTTTTACTTTGATCATGGCATCAGCGGTGTTTAAGAAAGGTCTTCCTAAGATTAGAGGTACTCGACTATCTTCCTCCATTTTCTAAGATGACAAAATCCACAGGAAAGACAAATTTACCAACTTGAACAAGCATATTTTCGGCAACCCCAACAGGATATTGGTATGTATGATTGGCTAATCTTATACTCATTTTAGTGGGTTTTAATGTATTGATCGAAAGTTTAGAATACAACGAATAGGGCATCAAATTGATACTTGCACCTAGATCGGCTAAAACATCACATTTGATGTTGTTTCCTAATGTGCATGGTATGAGAAAACTTCCGGGATCTCCGAGTTTTGGTGGAATTTTGTTTTGAATGATAGCAGAGCATTCTTCATTGAGAACAGTAGCGGAAATTTGTTCTAACTTGTTTCGATTATTAAGAAGTTCTTTCAAAAATTTCCCATAATTGGGCATTCCAGCTAGAACATCAACGAGGGATACGTTAATTCTAACTTCTTTGATCATCTCAATAAACTTCTTATTTCGCTCTTCTCTTTTCTCTTTTCTTAGGGCTTGTGGATATGGTATTTTTGGTGTGTAAGGTTTAATTGGTGTAACGGTATTTTCTTGGGTTGGTGTTGGTGTTGGTGTTGGTGTTGGTTTTTCTATAGCTGCTTCTTCTTCAGTTTCTTACTCATCCTCATCAGAAATGACAGGATTATCTGTAGGAACGGGTGGTGGATCATATGACAGACCACTTCGAGTGAACACAGCATTGATATGCTCATTTCTGGTTTGTGGTGGACGATAATTCTTATCGTTAGATCCAGACGGTTTTGGGTTGGATTGGGTGTTACTTGGTAAGGTACCAGGAACTCGAGAAGAAAATTGATCAGAAAGTCTTCCAAATTTTTGTTCAAGATCCTGGATAGAAGCTTGATGATTTTTCTGACCTTGTTCAACTTTGGTTTTGAGATTGAAAAATTNTAATTCTTATCGTTAGATCCAGACGGTTTTGGGTTGGATTGGGTGTTACTTGGTAAGGTACCAGGAACTCGAGAAGAAAATTGATCAGAAAGTCTTCCAAATTTTTGTTCAAGATCCTGGATAGAAGCTTGATGATTTTTCTGACCTTGTTCAACTTTGGTTTTGAGATTGAAAAATTGAGTTTTCACAAACTCGTTTGTGGCTCTTTGAGTGGTTACGAAATCTCGCATCATTTTTTCGAAATCAGATTCTTCTTTTCTATCGGAATTTGGTTGGTTCGGGTTGTCTACTCGAGGTTGAGAATCACGGTTGTTATCCCTTTGTTGGCGGTCTTGCCAATTTCCAGAACTTCTTCCGTAATAATTACCACGAAAACCTCCTCCACAATATCCTCTTTGGACATAATTGGCTTCCCCTTCAATGGGTCTATTCATAGGTTGGTCATCACACTCGGATGATGTGTGATTTCCTCCACAATTATTACAGCCATCTCGCATTTCTTTCATTTCTCCTTTTATATCTTTGTATTGCGAGTCGATTTTAGAAGTCAAGGCTTCTAGTTTATCCATGAGTTTTGAATTATCTGAACTTTCGGCAAAAGCAACGGTTTTTCGCATAGGTTTGGTTTTGGAATCTTTTGACCAATCGAGTTTAAGGAGTACTCGATCTTCGAGAAGTTGATATGCCTCGTTAGGAGTTTTGTAAAGAAAAATTCCTCCGGCATCAAGGATTGCTTGGGATGGATCATCAAGACCATGATAAAAGATTTGGATTATTGTTCCTTTTCCTAAATTATGACCATGACAACTTCGAAGCAAATCTTTCATGCGAAGCCAAGCTTCAACAAGAGATTCATTAGGATTTTGTGTGAAAGCACGGATTTCTCCCATTAATCTATCATACATGGCAGGTGGAAAGAATCGGCTTACAAAAGCTTGCCTCATCTCCTCCCAAGTATTGATAGTTCCTGGGGTTAATTCGTTATACCACACTTTGGCATCTCCAGCAAGTGATGATGGAAAGAGTTTGAGCTTAATAGCATCGACATTGGTGTCTCCATAACGGAACATGCCACAAATTTCAATGAATTCGGCAATGTGTTTATGCGGATCGGCCCGCGAACGGCCATCGAATTGACGGTCTTTGATCATAGAAAGATGGTGGCCTTTAACGGTAAAGTTTTCACCAAGGTTAGCAACAACAATAGCAGATCCAGGAGTGGGTGCTACAGTGCGATTTGCGGCCCACATGGGTTGATCGTCAGCCATGGGTATGGGTATGGGTATTGGTTTAAAAAGATCGGAAATGGGATGTTCGTCGGAAAGATTATCAAACCAATTAAGAAAAGATGAAGATCTCTTCTTACGAAACAAACTTTCGGGATTGGACAAAGGTGTACTAAGATTTTTAGTAGTAGAACGAGTGTTCATACAACTACCAAAAGAATCGAGGCAAGTACCTAAACAAAAGAACTAAGAAAAATAAAAATTTCGAAAACAGAAAAGTGCAACCGGATCGGCTGGGCACCAATCCGATCGGTTGAAACTTACGGTAAAATAAAAAAACTAGAACCGAATCGGTTGGATAGTGATCCGATCGGCTGGATGTTTCTGTGAAGATTTTTTTTTTTTTTAAAATGAACACGAAAAGAAAAGAACTTGTAAAAACTAAAAAGAAAACACAATCAAAATCCCCGGCAGCGGCGCCAAAAACTTGATGTGCTATTTGTTAGTGCAAGTTTTAAATTTATAAAGGTGAATTACCGAATCTAGAAACAACACATACGAGCAAGTGTACTCGTCCGTTATAGCAAGATATGATGGTAAGTCGGGATCGTTCGCAGGGATTTGTGAGTGAATCTAATATTAGTCTAAAAGTAATTCTCTAAACGTAAGCAAATAAGATAATAAGCAAATTCAATAATTTAAAAGCTACACTTGTTTAGACTAGTCTTCTACTTAATGACACATGTGATTGTGATAACTTTTGAGAACATGTTGGTTGTGATAATTAGATGGTGATCTAATCTATTGTTTCTACAAGTTAAACCTTCGTCAAGATTTTAGTTCATAAAAACAAGCTTTAAGTGTAAACCAATCAATTCAAGATCTATCCAAGGTTCATAAGGTATGGTTCCCTTAAACACAAGAATAAACTCTTATTATAAATCAAATACTCTTAGGAAATGGTCATTACAAAAGGTATCCTTTTCATAGACAAAAAGGTTACAATTGTTTATAAAATCTAAACTTTCGTCCAACTAGAGTTTTACAAACAATCCGATTTGATGTTATAAAAGCACTCTTATTACAATCATACTTCTTGTTTCTTTGTTGAGTTAAGAATAATTATGGTGAAAAACAATCATTCATAGACAAATGATTATAACTAGTTGAGTAATACCAAATCTTTCGACCCTTGAAAATATTATCAATTAGTTAACCTTAACTTAACAAATGTCACGATGAAACTTAAGGTACAATTGGTTCTTAGGATTGACTTGAAATTGAGTTAAAACATGTTATCACAATCACCACATCACTAAGTATAAAACATCATCAAAACAAGTGTAAAAAGGTTATTAGCTACTCATGGCAAACATGTAAACAAACTCAGAATATTCAACATTAGAATCCATGGTTTTAAGTCTTACAATGCTTTGAAATTGATAACAAAGGACAATGTATTGATAACCTAAGAATTGGTGATGGTTCTTTGAGATTTTGGCTTCCAAATGTTGCTTCTTTGGTTCTCCAAATGCTAATGGTTCTTTCTGCACGAATTTGCCTTCTTGAGAGCTTGGTGATGATAATAATTGAGAGTAGTAATGACAGTAATTGTCTCCTTGAATTGTTGTTATGAATTGTGTACTCTAGAAGTCCTTTTAGGCTTGTCAAATACTCCTAGCAATCAATAGGGACATAAATGCCAGAGCTTGGACAACAAGACACTAAAAGGGGTCTAGAACTTTGAGACAAAAGGCCAAGATTCGTGCACAAAAAGTTTTATTCCTTTGCAGAACTTCCATCCGAATCGGTTGCGGGTTGCTACCGATCGGATGGAGGTGGTCTTTATGGTAAACCGATCGGTTGGTCACCAACCGATCGGCTGGTGATCTCTGAATAGTTTTGGACTTTGAACTTTGTTGTGTATTTCTTCATGCACTATCCACACTTGGTTAACTCTGAACTTGGAACTTTGAAATGACCAAACTTAGGTTTCTCCTTATGAATTACTTCACAAATTGGACTTTGAACTTTGGAATCTTTGTGTAATCGCATGTGTTCCATTTTCTTCACTTTTTCCTCGTTTTTCCTACATTTGGCTACATATGCTACAAAAACATACTTTGATACGATTTAGTTGCAAAAGCATATAAAAGTAACCAAATAACATGCATAAAAACACTAATAACGCTTCTAAAAACATGTTAACTTTGAGCGTTATCACGCCGTCAGCAAGCTTCGACAAAAGAGTGGAAACCAATTATCAAATGACGGGCCAGAGGATATTTTGGAATAAACACCTGACGCCGTCAGGTGTTAGAGAATGTAGGCCGTCAGGAGTAAAGCTAAAGAGTGACGGCCCAGAAAAGATTATAAGGTGACGGCGTCAGAAGTGGATCTAGGCCATCCGAGAAACCTATTTGGCGGCGAGCTGACGGCGTCAGCCCTTATAACCTGACGCCGTCAGAATGTAGAATCTATATATAGTTTTCTAATTTTCATTCATTAAGTGTGGAACTTTGTGGAGAACTTTTGGCACCAAACCCGAGACGAATTTTCTGTAACTTTTAGGGTTTCCAACCCTTGGAACCCTCATGCTTAATTAAAGATAAGTCTTCACTTTAATTTAATCATCATGTCTATGTGTTGGTTAACTATCTATCTTGCTTGTCTTTCAATTAACATGTGTAGCTAAATTCTCTAGTGTTTGCTTAGATCTAATGAAACCTAACTATTAATTATTGGTTAATTGGTGTGTGTTGTTGTTTGTTGGGATGATTGTTCCATCAATGTTAGGCTCAAGAAAACTGGCCAACCTCCTTTATGGTAACGTGCTTGAACGTCTTGGGAAACATGTAGCCAAGGCATACTAGGCTATTAAGGTAGTATTTAACGCATGAGCCACTGTTTACAACCCCTATGGTTGTGCCGTGCATGGCATAGGGCGAGATAAGAGCTCATAGAATTGGAGAGATATGTATGCCACTCCATGAGTTATTAGGAATACACCCTTCATCCACACAAGTAACATACATATCAATTAACCGGTAAAAGATAGTTAGGGAGTAATGAAATCTAAGTAAACACAATTTTCTCCATATTGTTTTCACAACCACAATAGTTTAGATATTTATTTTATTTTAATTTGCATAAGTAGTAAACTTGGGTTAGTTGACTAGCAACTAATTCCGCCCTTCTTCCAAAACCGAGATTTTACTTGCTTTCCATAAAATATAAAAATACAAAAAGAATCTTCCTTCCACCCTTAGACCTATTAGAGTAGTTTTTCTATCCTAACGAACACTATTCCCTGTGAGAGAACGATCAATCCCCCGTACTTACCAATATCCTATACTACTACGGTCAGGTACACTGCCTGGTGGGGTTGTAAGCCTCTTGAGATCCCTCGAGAGGTAAAACCTGTTGTAAGGTCAGAAAACCACGCATCAAGTTTTTGGCGCCGCTGCCGGGGAATAGTTAT
The DNA here is from genome assembly GCA_014162995.1 of Artemisia annua. Classification (NCBI taxonomy): domain Eukaryota; kingdom Viridiplantae; phylum Streptophyta; class Magnoliopsida; order Asterales; family Asteraceae; genus Artemisia; species Artemisia annua. Next base: position 33,355 of record LBNU01023089.1, read on the forward strand.
TGTTTAGGTAGAATTTTTATTTCTTTAGGTCTACTCACTAGATTCCTTTCTAGCGAGATTTTTATTTTTTATTTTTCTAGGATTTTCTTTATTCTATCTTTTTCTTTGTGCTTGTGTTCGTAGTAACTTGCCCATTTATTATTCCGTTGGCCATTATGAAAAACGCGAATCCACCCCTCACACCAGAAGAAGTTGCATCACTGAAATACCGTGTCGAAAATGAAATTAGGGAACTTAAGGAGCTTAGCAGTTTGATTGATGCTCAATTAGATCATGCACTTAATGACCTTGCAGGCGCCATGTACGCGTGCAAGGATGTAGAATGTGATGACCCTATGAGTTTAGGAAGTTTTGAGAAAAGAGGAGGCGAGAGAATAGGCGATGAATACTTTAATCTTTACCCCACTAAGGAAGAGGTCGCTTATTACCACAACATAATTGATAACCCTCGTTCTCCCCTCACTAAAATTGACCCAAAAGTAAAAAGAGGTGACCCTAGGAACGTTAAGATACCATGCATGATAGGGTATAAATACGTTAATCAAGCATACATTAATTTTGAATCCCCAATCAACGTTATGTCTTCAAGTGTCTATAACGACATAGTAAACAAGAGGCTTACCCCTAGGAAGGACCCCAACTACCCCGGTGGAGTTTGTAATTTTGTCGGAAGGATTAGAGATCTACATGTCTTAGTTGGGAACTTTACATATGTCACCGACTTCATGATTGTTGAGGATTTAGCAAGTGTTATAGACTGTAGTTTGTCCCATGTCGTATTAGGTAAGCCTTTCATAAGGGAGTCCAAGTTGAGTTACGATGAATTGGAGGGGACAATTCAATTTTCTAATGGGACCGACATGATTAAATATAGGATGCCCACTAAGATGAAAGAACTTCGATTTGTGTCTCGGTTAGAGAAGGACTACATTAGCGCAGTTGAGGATATTAATGATGAAGATAAGAGAAAGGGCATGAGTTATGTGTGGGAAAAACGAAGCCTCTACTATAAGGATTGCTTGACCCTCGGGCCTAAGTATAAAGTAGATAAAGAGGTTGCCAAGAATATTGTAGAGGCAATTGGTAAGAAGGTGATGAGCATTTACAAAGGGTATTTGCAATCGGATCCGAAATTTGAAGCGTTTGTTAAAGGTGACTTAGGAACCGTGACTAACGGCGAAGTCACGTAACGTACGGTGACTTTGAGTCTAGCTACAAGACTCGTAAATAAAGAAAAGTGCTTCTTGGGAGGCAACCCATGCTTTGTGTGTTTTTGTGTGTTTATTTGATTTTATTTGTTTCCGTATGTAAGTTATATTTCTTGTTATTGATTCATGCTTCAAACTAAATTGTGAAAATACTTTATTTTGTTTTTAACTTCGTCTTAACTACATATAAAGGTATTTTGCAAAAGCTAAGTGAAAGGGAAATCAAAATCGGTTTATATAGAACGAATGAACATGAATCATAACAATGTAATTAACGTACATATTAGTATTTGTTTGAGTCAAATGCTTGTATCAAGTCATAATGAATTTTTGCAGGAATTCCAGGAAGTAAGATCTAGTTTTTTCCAGAATTTTTCCCGGAAACTTAACATGAGAATTCTGTCAGAACTTTCTGACGGCATCAGGCTTAACACCTGACGGCGTCAGGTTAGAATTTTCTGCAATTTTTGAAAGTTTTGTATTTTTTCCGGAAACCTAAAAAGTTTTGTCAATTCTTTAACTTATAATCTCCAGGAATTCTGCAAAATATTCATTCCACAAGCATTATATCTTATTATGTAGATTTTACCGCCGATTTTATGCGAGGTTGGCTTTTATATTTTTCAGGTTAACATGTTATTTTGGACAAGAAGACGTTTATTATTTTGGAAGGGAAGCTTTGAACGTTCGTCTTTCTTGGAAGAAGATCTAACCATGTTACCTCATTATCCACATCAAACGATTCAGGGGAGTATTTGATTTCATTCTTTCATTTTATTTACTTTTACGTCTTCTATTTGAACATTGGGGACAATGTTCGGTTTAAGTGTAAGGGGGGTAAATGAAGGCACCGTTGAGAATACACTTACGCTTGATGTTTTGCTTTGTTTGATAGTAAATTTGTAATAAAACCAAGAGAAATATTTGTTAGGGCAATTTTAGCGCCAATTTAAAATTTTTTACAACATTTAGAAGTGAAACCTTGATCTTAATGAGCGTCTCATGGATAGGAAATTGTATGACTAGCACAAAACCGTACCACTAAAAAATTTTCCACCCCAAATATGTGAGGTTCGCCCCTAGAATTGGTAGGAAAAGCATCCATCTTTGGTGCTATGATGTGAGTACCGGTAGTATTTAGATTCTAGAACTTGCGTTAGGACCATCTCAAATCCACAAGTGAGACTACATTCGTGTAGTTAAGATTTACTACATGATAAGAGGCATTAGGATTAACCCATTGTTTTACACCCGTATATTTGTTATAATTACATTGACTTCATTGGTCAAGTAATTCTCCCACACCCTTTGCGTTGTATCCATTTTTGGTACACGATACCCCTAGTACACCCCTCCGAGCCTATCCTTTCGTTTCGACCTTTGAGCATCTTACTCAAAGTGAGAATTTGTTTACACCCCACTAAATGTACACCCAAATCGCCTTAGCCTACCTTGTATGCACCCACCTTTGGTGCATTATTGTGAAAACATTTGTTAAACCCTTAGTTAATTATCCGGTCAATTACATGGTTGCTAAGTTAAGTCATATCCTTGTACATATTGTTTTGGGACGATTGGGACTCATGGGTAAAGTACTAGTGTAACGGAGTAATGGGGAAGAGCAACATTATTACCCCCATACGTGCTAAATATTTTAAAAGTACTCCAAGTTTTTGGATTATCTTAATTCAAGTCATTAGAATAGTGAATGTAAAGTTATGTAAAGATTCAAGTGTAAGGGGAATGCAACTCCCCTATGATGTATTATTTTGGATGGTAGGGCAAGAGTGTATGTCACAAAAAAAAAAAAAAAAAAAAAAAACCAAAAAATAAACAAAAACACTTATTAAAAAAATTGAAAATAAAAATCGAAAAATCAAGAAAAATACAAAAAAATTGTGAAAAAGAAAGTAGAAAAACATACGGACTACCATCCCGTTCCCTTTTATGTTTCTTTTTAGTTTTTGTTATTTCATTTTTAGACTAAGATTGAGTCGAGTCTTGACTTAAGCAACGATGTATAGTGCATGTATTTGATCATGATAATTAACTCGCCACCACTAAAATACCCTTTATTCCAACCAAACCGTGTCTATCATACCCCTACACCTTATGTTACAACCCTTTGTAAAGACCTCTTTGATAGTTTATCTTAGGTGCTTACGCCTAGTGGAGGAGTAATTGATCCTTTCCCAAGCCTATGGTAATCTATTTGCTATGACAGGTAGTGAGTGTTATTTTCCATTTCCATTTATGAGATATAAACTTTATGACATTTGAGAGATGTGAGAATCCAAACACTATTAGGGTCGAATACCTATTTGTTGTAATTACTTTTATATTCGTTTTAAATGACCCCTAACTCATATTTTGATTGGAATAAAAGCTCATTTGCTTGAGGACAAGCAAATCTCAAGTGTAAGGGTATTTGATGAGACGAAAAGTGTTACGCTTTTAGGGGTCATTTAAGCCTTAATTCGTATAAATGTGATCAAATATTGCCCTAAATCGTTCCTTTTGTCATTTTAGGTACTTTTGAGAGGAATTCTGGAAAACATGCATATTTGGACGTTTTTGGAGCATAAAAGTGAAGAAAATGACAAAGTCTCAAAAGATAGTGAATTTACAACCTGACGGCGTCAGAGTCACAAGGTGACGCCGTCAGCAAGCTTTGACAAAAGAGTGGAAACCAATTATCAAATGACGGGCCAGAGAAAATTTTGGAATTAACACCTGACGCCGTCAGGTGTTAGAGAATGTAGGTCGTCAGGAGTAAAGCTAAAGAGTGACGGCCCAGAAAAGATTATAAGGTGACGGCGTCAGAAGTGGATCTAGGCCATCCGAGAAACCTAATGGCGGCGAGCTGACGGCGTCAGCCCTTATAACCTGACGCCGTCAGAATGTAAAATCTATATATATTTTTCTAATTTTCATTCATTANNNNTTAACACCTGACGCCGTCAGGTGTTAGAGAATGTAGGTCGTCAGGAGTAAAGCTAAAGAGTGACGGCCCAGAAAAGATTATAAGGTGACGGCGTCAGAAGTGGATCTAGGCCATCCGAGAAACCTAATGGCGGCGAGCTGACGGCGTCAGCCCTTATAACCTGACGCCGTCAGAATGTAAAATCTATATATATTTTTCTAATTTTCATTCATTAAGTTTGGAACTTTGTGGAGAACTTTTGGCACCAAACCCTAGACGAATTTTCTGTAACTTTTAGGGTTTCCAACCCTTGGAACCCTTATGCTTAATTAAAGATAAGTCTTCACTTTAATTTAATAATCATGTCTATGTGTTGGTTAACTATCTATCTTGCTTGTCTTTCAATTAACATGTGTAGCTAAATTCTCTAGTGTTTGCTTAGATCTAATGAAACCTAACTATTAATTATTGGTTAATTGGTGTGTGTTGTTGTTTGTTGGGATGATTGTTCCATCAATGTTAGGCTCAAGAAAACTAGCCAACCTCCTTTATGGTAACGTGCTTGAACGTCTTGGGAAACATGTAGCCAAGGCATACTAGGCTAATAAGGTAGTATTTAACGCATGAGCCACTGTTTACAATCTCTATGGTTGTGTCGTGCATGGCATAGGAGGATATAAGAGCTCATAAAATTGGAGAGATATGTATGCCACTCCATGTGTTATTAAGAATACACCCTTCATCCACACAAGTTACATACATATCAATTAACCGGTAAAAGATAGTTAGGGAGTAATGAAATCTAAGTAAACACAATTTTCTCCATATTGTTTTCACAACCAAATAGCTTAGATAATTTATTTTCTTTTGCAATAGTAGTAATCTTGGGTTAGTTGACTAGCAACTAATTCCGCCCACTCCCTATAAACCGATATTTTACTTGCTTTCATAAAATATAAAAATACAAAAAGAATCTTCCTTCCACCCTTAGGCCTATTAGAGTAGTTTTTCTATCCTAACGAACACTATTCCCTGTGAGAGAACGATCAATCCCCCGTACTTACCAATATCCTATACTACTACGGTCAGGTACACTGCCTGGTGGGGTTGTAAGCCTCTTGAGATCCCTCGAGAGGTAAAACCTGTTGTAAGGTCACAAAACCACGCATCAATTAGAAATATATTATAATGCTTTTGGCATATTAGGAAAGTCCTACTTTGACAGATAATATAGTTAGTGGGGAACTTATTATGTAATAAGAAATAACTAGTTTGGATTCAGTTTGCCATATGGTTTTATCACAAGGGCTTATGGTGTTCAAGTGCCTAAGCTAGTGGAAATAACCAAAATGATTAAATGTATTCAGTTCGTAGACCACATAACATATGACATTTATAGAGATAGTGTTACACATACATTAAATTCTAACATGTATGAAGAAACTATTACAACTCAACAAATATTATTTCAATTCACATAGAATATATAAGAAATAAAATAATAAAAAGTGAATATGAGGTGATGAATATGCGATTATGAGATGATTGTTGATGGGACGGAGTGTATATAGCAACACCTTATATTTAGCCACAACCCTGATATAGGCTTTTAAGGTGTCAAATCGGATGATTCTACCGAGTGCAATAGGTTTTGGTGGATAAGTTACCATAACCAAATGGTTTATGGCTTGTGTTAGTTTTTTAGCTTGTGTCTTTGTATTTTTTTTCTTTCTTTTTAAAGTCTACTATTTTAATAAACTTATTGAAATTGTGGATTCCTTTTGTGGTTATATACTGCTTTTCATTAAAAAAAATAATAAAAAAATCTTTTTTTGAAAAGCTTTTATAAATACAAACAAGGCTCCAAATCGGAGATCAAAAAGTAAACAATGAGATGTACGAAACCATGCTAAACAAAAACCAAAACCAAAAGCCCACTAGATACAAAAAAGCCTACGCAAACAAATCAAAAGGCATGGCAATCCAAACATCCCAGATTCCCAGTTCGCCGGTTTCGAGGTAAGGCGAGCAGCGATCCAACTATTGAATAATCTTTAAATGGCTGGAAAGACATCTTCATCTTTAATTTTGAGCTCAAATCCGCAGCAGCATTTACCAGCCTATTTCTCCACTTCTATAAAGCCTAAATCGTAATTCGTAAGACACCTTGCATAACCTTAACCGCCCGATAATAACCATTGGGCTTTATTTCCGCGAGCGATTTTCGAAATCAAAAATGATGGAAAAGTCACAGGTGAGTCCAAATTCCACCAACTCCAAATTTTCCTCCAAATAGGAAGGACGAGAGCTAATCAAAAAATGTTCCAAATCTTCGATAACACAATCATAGAAATGGAAACTTAATGAGTCCAACATGACACCACGAGAAGAGAGGTTAAAATGAGTAACTAATCTATTTAAAGAATCCCCCGAACACAAATGATCACCGTCCGAGGTATCCATGAAATCCAATAATGATATTCGCCGACACTGTGATTAGCAAGAGAGCAATTTTGAATCCTTTTAGAAAGCAATTTTGAATACATTTGTCCCCTCCATCTGCCGAAAGAGAAAGGCTTCCAATAACAAGATCATCAATGGCTCTCCCACGAGGAGGTAAATGCCAGGAGCCAAAGACCAATTCCCACCTCAAACACTATTTACAACCCCCAATGGTCGCCAATCAAATAAATTTTTTTTACAAATGCATAATATTTGACATTTCTGAAATTACATTTTTGAGTTTACTTTCTTTTTATTACATCACTTTTAATTACTATAAAATGTTTTATTTGCAAACTAGCCGTATCTTCCACTTTGGGAAAATATCCAACACTATTGGAATAAAACATATTGAGTAATAAGTCAAAATAATTAAGGAAAACATCATGGGGCTTGTGGTCTAGTGGTAAAGGCTTATGTAGTTAAACGAGCCCAAGTGAGAGTAGTACCGGTTTGGGTGACCGACCGGGAAGTCCTCACTTGAGAACCACAAGCTCTAATGATATCAGGCGAATCGGGAATAGGAGTGGGGTTATCCCCTAAGGAGAGGCTCGCGGTTGGTATCTCTGCCCGAGGATGTGACACTAACTCGAGCCAACAACTAACAAGTAACATCTAACAACTAACCCGCCGTTCAAAAAAAAATAATTAAGGAAAACATCAAATGTAATTTTGATGATCAAACACAATCTTTCCTTTGTTGGCTAATTCACAAAACTATTTTTGGCATGAAGTCTAATCACTTTAAGCTAGTACAATGTAATCTTTTCTTAACTAGTTTAATTACAAACCAAATCTAGCTTTCCTTGATCAACAAGTTATGTAAAGTAGTTGTAGGGCCGTAGGGATCGATGGTCCTCTGTCAATAGGAGTCGTGGAGCCGTGGTCTTCTGTTAGAACTTTTGGCTATAAAAAGCAAGTTTTTCTTACATAGAAACTCACCTCTTGCAATCATTTTTCCAATCATTTTTACACACATACTTCCATACATTCTTTGATCATTATTTGAGTTCTAATTATCATTGTAGTGATCCATTTACATCATCAAGTAATCCATGTACTTCCACCATATTTATTGCAAGAGAAGAACAAGAAGACATTGAAGTTTTACTTGTTGTAGATTTTAGTTTCTTGTATTTACAAGAGTTTTGTTGTGTTGTATTCCAAAGTTCATAACCTAAACACTATACACCCAATTAGAGAGATCGGTTAGTATTTTAGTCCTCAAAATACGTTAGTGCGAAAGTTTGGTTCTACCTCGACGAGAACTCGATATTTAGCTTAGTATCGGAAAATATTGTAAGCGACGTTGTATGATTTTCTCTACCTTGAAGGGGGCTTGTTGACATAGTGAAAGGATACTACTCTCGAGTGGGAAACTTGGGGAGTGGAGTAGGGCGAGGAAGGTGTCTTCGTTACCGAACTACTATAAATACTCGTGTCGTGGTTTGATCTTTCTAATTCTCCCACACATACTTACTTATCGTCTTACATCCATTTATTCATTTCATTGCTTATATTTACTTATTGTTTTGGTATTATATATATTCCTTGTCTGATCTCACGATTTCAAATCAATAATTTTAAAACGGTAAAAACTATTCAACCCCCATTCTAATATTCCACAAATACAACCCCTACTGAGATTCCTTGAAACCCTAAAAGAAGCGGCATCTAATTGATTCAAGAACCTTGATGACCTTTAGAGGAGCTTTAAAAGCGTAAGATAGTAAATGGGAAAGCTACCTAAGATTGACTTGATGAGAGTAAGCCTTCCACCGACCGACAAAGTTTTAGCTTTCCAATATGAAACTTTATCTCTAAACGATCACCTTCCAACCATCACATAACCACATTCTCCTGCCGGTCGGATGACCGAGGTAAATAAAAGGCAAAAGAATCATGAAAGCATCCAAACGAGGATGCAATCGTTTAAAGGAACCCCAACTCCCATAAGCTTACTTTTGGCTAAGTTAACCTTAAGACCCCAACACATTTCAAACCATTATTAGACATGAATGAGATTTTTAGCGTTCAATCTTGACCACTCTCAAAAAAACAGGGCATCATTATGTTTTTATATTAGATGCACTATTTAGTTCGTACCTCACTTTTAAATTACAACCAATCAAACATTTCTAAAATTAAAGGAAGACATTCGATTGATTAACAGTGGAAGTTTTACATTAACACTACCTAAGTAGACACTTATTTTTGGATGAAAATAGTGAATCTAGTTTCATTTCATCAATAACTTGCCCCTGGAAATCAGTTTCAAACCAAAAGAGATCCCATTTCGCGTACAGGAACTGTTTGAATTTTGATGGTGAACGGCTAACCTTCGCGTCTCCAATGTGTCAAAAACAACTTGTTTTGACAGTTGCCAGAATTTTCTTTCGATCGGATCTATATTTAAGTGAATAGCATATACTTAAATTCTGTTATAGTACGCACCATATATTTTATCTTTAATTAATTGTTTAATGTCAGGATTACTAATTGTGTTTGTAAAACAACACAACACAAGAGAGCAAAAATGGCCTTATACTCTCAGGGCATAAATTCATGTTAATAAATAGTAAACAAGTACAGCAAACTAGATTAAGATTAAGTTTACAAGAATCAAGATCCAAAAGAATAAATAGTACATAGGGTTTTTATAGGGTTTTTGTCAAACGGAAACAGAAAGAAAATCATTCCACAGTTTCAAAAGTTGTTCACACTGGCTTCGTCAGATTTTCCTTGTGCTGCTTCTGAAAAGGTTAGTTTAGCACGCCGTTCATCATAAGATGCTGTAAAATGCCGAATAATTAGTAAAGTAACATAAGCGAAATAGGAATGCTTTACTCCCTCAATATTGAAATGGCCGACACAGTACTAAAAGGAATATGATTATAATATGTTTGGAATACCCGTGCAGTAATGATTAAATAAGAAAATCTTGTAAACTATAATTAGACTTATTCTATGTGATGTTGAATTTATTTGTTGACAGTAAAAAGAAGTATATTTGACTTAAAAGTTTCCGAGGAGAAAAGAGTAATAGCTTGACAATTTGATACACAACTTGTAAGTTGTAACAGCGACACTGAACAAGCATGTAAATTTAGGTTAAAATTATAGAAGATGACATGCACCAATACTCTATTCTACAGATGAAAGTGACAGAATATGTTAAGGATGCAGTTCTTGCAAAAAAAGTTATTATAGTAAAACACAAATGGAATGAGAAACTTATAAAAACGCAAATAATTGACTAAACATCAGACTTACGTTCAATAGGGCGTGACATAAGAGGAACATGCAAAGAAGCCTTCTTTTTGGTCTTATTACTCGTTACACTGCAATCTGCACATTTACTAGAATATATCAGCAAAATACAGGAAGAACAGATAGTAATAAAACTCACCAATTAGAAGTCCTTTATATACCATCTTCAGTGCTTAAAAGACTCGATAGACCCTCATGAAAAATTGCAGCTTGAAGTTTGTATGCCCGACATTCCTTCTCTAAATGCAACTGCAAAGCCCGCCTGGCATCTATTTATAAAGGTCAAAATATAGCTCATGAGGTTAGTAAAATGCAACCATGATTGGTATAATCGAGATATGTAAGACCATATAATATTATCTTTTTTTCTGAAAAGACAAAATACAATTCTAAGGAATTTCATATACCTACCTAAAGAGTGAGACATATAGACATAATTTGGTGAGTGTTGTCTAAGAATGGAATGAAAAGATACATAACTAGATTTGGTTCAATTTACAATACATAACAAGGTTGGAAAAAAGGGTCTGCAGCAGGTAAAAACAACTATTTTTGGTACGCGTTGGGTTGACCCAGAATTACAATACGTCCAGAATTTTATATGTTTTTATACATAGTGTGTCAAATACGACTACACAAATCCCTGAACTAAATAATCTAGACGGTTTTAAGCAATATAAACACACTTTTGTCGAATACGACTACACAAATCCCTGAACAAATAATCTAGAAGGTTTTAAGCATTATAAACACACTTGGGCGACCCATTTCGTTTAAACTTTAAAGCGAATTTCATTTCATTTAACACGTTAAACATAAACCAAACTTAACTCAATGTAAGCAAATAATGAATAGAATGCAACATATTGATTCAACAAATAATGCAAGATCGTATTTATAATATCTTTTCTAGCAAGTCATAGGCAAGATATTATAATACTGAGTGCAGAACTGTCAGGAAAAAGAACACAAATGAAAATCAACTGCCCGGCATATATGAGATTTGATTAACATACTGACAACATTTTGACATGAATATTGGAGTAAACAATAACAAAATTATTTAATAACTGCAAAAACCTTCTGATACACGAAATTAATCAAACTTTTCAAGAAGATTGGCAGTAAGTTGATAATCAACATCAAAATTTAATGTTACTTGACATCGTAGCAGTATTTAACTTTACTCAAATACAGTAAAAAAAATACTATGATAAACTCATATTAAGATCAGTACTAAAAAAGTACCTGAGGAGCACATAAATTTGAGACCCTTAAATTCACAAGATTGAAGAACTAGTGGAATCTCTGGAGCCATTTTGTACTGAGGTTTCCTGGGTGTCTTGTCAACATCAAGTAAAGCATCTATAACCTACAGATTAAAAAATAAATAAAGAAATAAAATAAATAAATAAAAAATAATAATAATAATAATCTCAGCTTAAGGAAATATGGACATAATAATCATCCAAATCTAAGGACTTCCTAATAACTACTGAAAATGTATGCTAAGGAACTGGATGAGTAATAATGGAAAATTCCATAAAAGCTCTCAGGTATAGTAAATAACAAGGGGGCCGTTCTAAATCTGTTATCTAAATTTAAATGAATAACATTAAAGAGAAATCAAATCAATAGACGAGGAAATCAGTTACGCACATCAGGTGACTCAAGACCTTGGCCAATCAAGAACAACACAGCAACCATACACCGAACCTGGTGCCACAAGAAAGCACTGCCTTTGATTTTCATGAAAAAGAGCTGATCACTGTTTAAAATGCAAATCGTAAATGATTAGTAATTATATAGCAGCATAGATGAAAAAAATGATTATCAGTTCACTTAAAGAGCTTTGGGAAAAAGAAAGAAGGGTTTTTATTTCAGCAACATGAAAGATATAGCTACAGTAACTTTTATGTAGAGATCAAATAGGTGAGCTGAAAATCTGAAATAATATATTAATAAATCGTTCAGTTATTACACATTCGGAATTAAAATTAACATTATTTTTGTATAAGAATTGAACCCTACTAGAAAGTTAATAAAAAGCTAGAAAGGACAACTGTAACCTGATTATATGAAGTATAATATACTTAAGTATATTAAACATGCTAAGCTATTGAAAACCAGATAACCAATACAAAGCCTACTAAGACGAATAGCCTGATTGAAAATAAAGTATACAGAACAATATAATAGTAACTATCATATTCCCCTCAAATTTGTGATTCTCTTCAACCATAGACCCAGAACTTGGAGCAACTGGCAAAATCACTTAGACACTCACAGATACGAGTTATAAAAAGCATGTTCATGAATAGGCCATGTGCAAAGACCTCTTTTGAAAAGCCAATTATAAAGAAATGCCAGAAGGAATATGATAGAAAAAATTGAACGGCTCATGACCAGTATTTTGCCAAATGAGGAGTATGTTATGAAAAAAAGAAGAGGAAACTGCACTTAAATGTCCATTTGTAAATGAGGAACAATATGTAGATTATGGCTTACAACAGTGTTTACAACAACGGATGGGTATGATAAAATAACACATTGTTCACAATATGCATGAAATTCAAAGAACTTAAGTTTGATGCCTTCATGCAATTAACCTGATTTGAACATTTAGATTTAACTAATTATTTCACTTTAATACGTATCACTGATAAGAACTTCATCAATAGTGTAAACTCTAATAAAGTTGTATTTCAAACCTTCCATCGCTAGGAAATATATCGAATGATGTTATGCGTCGTTTGTAATTATGCACATTTGCCGCATCCATCTTACAAAAATTTCTATAATCATGTTCCCCAATAAGCCTTTTACATGAACTCTCCATGACCTAGAAAAATCATTTACCATAGAAAAGTTAAGCGGAGGAGAAGAGAGGTTATATTATTGAAGCACTGAGACATAAGTAAACACGTAAAAATTCAAGACAGTGTACTGTGTACCACAATACCATTATGTTCAAATTTTCTCTCCAGAAAAAGTATCTGTATTCCCTACTCAGACAACTAAACCTGCAAACCCAAGCACAATATCAACGGATCATTACATATAAGTTTTTAGTAAAGGGGTAACAGCGGCAATTACTTTTACCAACTACATGAAATAAAGTAATAAACTGTGGAATTCATATCATACAGAATTGAGAATTTATGTCATACTACCTAGAATCTACGACTTTTTCATTGAGGAAACTGATAAGCTTCAAATTATATGATGCAGCCTCTGGTTTATAATTCTTTTTTAATATCATCATGGCTAGTTTTATTTTTCATTTTTCTTCAAATAATCCCAGTTGATTTGGAACTTAAAGCTTAGTTGACTTGAGTTGCACTCAACTCTTCTAGTCGAGACACCAATAATCTGGTCTAATCCAAGCCATAGCTTTATAATATTATTTAAATCTAGAATCAAGAACTAATACTAGATAAAGATGGCTAATCACAAACTAAACACAGTATACTAAAGAAAAAATCATGAGTGAGAAAATCTGAAAGACCATAAAACAAACCTTGCACTAAAATTAACTGGAACAGGACACCAGCCCATCACTCGAATATCATTAGGAAGAACTCCATTCAGTATTCTTACATAATCTAGCTCCTCCTCTGAAAAAGAAGCAGATAGTAGAACATAAGGTCTTGAGAATTCAGTGATTTATTAGCCACGACAAAGCTTTGTTTGTTTGCTAAAGAATACTTTTAAATTGTTGTTGCAACTACCTTCTAGGCCATGAAAATCACATACTAGTTAAGACACCACGTTACTGACCCCACCTGCCCTTTTACTAAAAGAAAATTATTTGTTCTTAGGCGACAACTTACCACCCAATGGTTGAAATTTTTATGTACATATATTACCTATCCAGTTTCAGCTTAAAATTTTTCAATCAGGAGGATAATTGCAATTAGTAATTGCAATTAGTATAGAGCATCCTGGAGTGGAAATAGATTTCATTTCATGGGAAAATAAAAGTAAATAAACTATCCATAAAATGGCCAACATAAATTTCTGAAGCAATATCACTAAAGCATACACAGAAAATTGGACAACAAAAAACTGAAAGGATTGCCTAAACTTGGACAAGATAAACTTATATGGATCTAGAGGCATAATGACACAATCAACACCAGATAAGAATTTACAAAAGAGTGCAACTGACCGTTTGGTCCTCCATCTACATGTTCCGCAGAGGCATTGCCTTCAGGTTCCTTACGTTTTGACCTCAATAGTAATGCAACAACCTACGTCAAACAATTAGAATAATTAAGATCATAAGCAATGAGATGCTTCCTTCTCAATTATTGCCTTTACTACACAACTAAGCTAAAAGCAAACAAAAGAATTCTACGTAGTGTGTGACATGTGCCAAATATTCTTTATCCCACATCAGTATTTAGAGTATAAATTTGGCCTTGACTTGTGGACGCGTTTTTGTACAACGTATGGGCTCGTACCAAGAAAAAATCCGTGCGTCAAAGGTGCCAAAGTGAACAATAATCTATGAAAATGGGCCAGTTCGTATCAGTGTAGCAGGCCTCTCATTCGCCTCAATGTGAGAACTCATGTCCGAGGGGAATGTATTGATATGTGTTCATATATTCCTTGTCCCACATTGCCCATGAACAGTAAGAGAAAATGGGTATTTGAAGTACTAATTTGGCCTTGACTTGTGGGACGTGTTTTGGTACAATGTATGGGCTTAATAAGAACAAATATGTGAAGGAGAGGTGCCAAAGCGGACAATCTATGATAATGGGGTCAGTTCGTATCAGTGCGCCCTTATAGTAGGCTTATACAAGGTATCCTTTCTCATTACTATATATATTATATACAATCATAAACTACGTCGTTTAAGTGGCATCCACTTTTTTATCAAATACGACGTCGTTCATCAACGTGGGCTCCTTTTCTTTTTTTCAGCCTGCTACGAGAGTCAAGGCCCACTACTGATCTGTCTCCATTGATCCGTGTTGATCGTTTTTTTCTTTTTTTATACCGTACGCTCTCCAGAAATTTCTCGGTCTAACACACACATAAAAACCCACCGCCTATAACAGAGATTATTATAGATCATACACATTCCAGATTATTCTCGGTCTGATCTCTCATGGCACAGACAAACTTTCCACCGGATTCCAGAAATTGATATGAAGAAGATGACGCGAACTGTGGATACTTATTTGCGAGATGTTTTTGGTTTTGGTGTGTCGGTTGCAGGTACAGGCCGGTGAACAGTGACAATTGATTCATTGAGTTTCAGAAGATGTTTGTAAGATTAAACGCCCTTTTTGAATTATTGTTTAATTTGTGTTTCTTTTTACTAATTGTTTGTTTGTTTGTTTGTTTTTTTTTTTTTTTTTTTTTTTTTTTTTTTTTTTTCCTTTTTATAAAAATCCAAGATAAGGTTTTCATTGTAAATTGTGATTTGTGATGTGGGATCTTAATTGTATTACTTTGTAGATGTGTGTGATGCGGATGCCGTTTATGAGGTTGACATGGAGGACAGAGATACGGGGATTTACAACACCATTCAAAATATTGAAAAGTTCAAGAATATCAACAATACATACATTTGTCAGTTTTTTATTCCATATGCTAATGTGAAATCCAGTAGAAATGGAGGTAAAATGATGCTGCTCGGATGTTCTTACTGATGCAGGTTATATTATAAATTAATATTTTCTTTTATTTTCTATGATAAGAGGCTCAATTTACAACTTTTTAAAGTTTGTTTGGTTTTGTATCATTAGTAACAAGCTGATTGGTTGTAGTGATCTTTCTAGGTGGCTCATATGCGCATTGGGTGTTTGAATGGGCTTCTGGTGTGTTAATGCAGCTTATTTTATGGGGTGAGGGGTGTTTGCCTGTTTGGTAAACTGTTTATCTTTTGTTTAGTGATAGTACTAAAGAGTGTTATGTGATAGTACTAAAGAGTTATTATCTTATCAAGTGCCAAAGAAAATTTGCTTTTTTCATTTGGACTTTACTCAGTCAAAGATAAAAATGGACGGGTTGGGTAATGGGTGAAAATGTGTTGGGTTAATCCACCCATGTTATTGTCGGTTTTTATATTTCCAGGTTTAGATAGTTATATGTAGATTTAATGTTATAAAATAACGTTTAATTATTTTGTAACAGGAATCCGCGTCTTCGTCAAAGTAAATATATGGATGCTAAAAGATGTTGCGCTACTAAAGTATATAAGGAAACTGGTAATTATTGCAGAACTGAAGATTTTCAACAGGTTTCTGATTATTTGTTAATCTTTTTGCTTTGTCGGTATGTCGGTATTTTAGATTTTCATTAACATTTTATCAGCTAATGATTTGCGTTGGTGGTGCTCTATAGATTCCAGAAGTGGAAAAGCATTTGGGTCGCCAAGGCCGTCTAATTCATGTTAGTCATTTTACAAAAGACGCTTCTCAGAATCAAGTGGTATGTATTTCTGGCTTTATTTTAGTGGTAGTTTGCGCTTTTAATCAAAATTTTATGAACTACAGGTGGCTATATTGACCATTTACTTTAGAATGATTTGAGTTTGGTTGTATTTTATCTCAAATGGGTCAAATCATGCAAGTTTTCTAATAGGCAAACGGGTCAAATATTTTATTGGAAGATTTAAATTATTCTTGTAGTAATATCGTTTGTCTAATCATAACTTATAATTTTAATTAGAAAAAGTTAATGAAATGAACAAAATGACCCATTTCAACTCTAACCCTTTTTGACCCATTAATACTAAGGAGTTAATTTTTAATATTCATGCAACTTTGTGCTAACAGCAAGTCCAGAACTTTAGGGAACCATTTATCTTTGTCATTCAAGACAATGAAACATTAGCTGAAATTAAATTGCGCATTCAGAAGATACTTAACGTTCCAAATGAGGAATTTTCCAAGGTATGTTCATGGTTCATTTTCCTACCATATTGTTTTTTCTTTCTTTTTGTTTTGCTATACAACTCCTACATTTGTTTTCTTATGATAATGCATCAATGGAAGTTTGCATTTGTATCTTTGGGCAATCCTAGATATCTTCAAGATTCTGATGTTGTCTCCACCCTTTTCAAGGTTATAAAGAAAAATATTATCTCTTTATACGTGTTCTATGAGTAAGTCTTAACATATCCTGGTTGGTGGTTTTTGTTTTAGAAAATTGGTGTTTATGCTTGGGAACAGTACTTGGGATTGGAGCACTCGGATAATGCATACAAACAGTCAAATAATTCAGATGACGATAATGGGTGCTTTCATTCCCCGAAGAAAAGGGTTGACAGTTGACTTGTAAGTGTCAAACATGCTATTTTTAAATATAAAAAGCGACACAAGAAATGTAACAAGGAGTAAATTTTGGCCGTATTAAATAAAACTCGGTTTAATTGGCTTTATTTTGTGTTAATGTGTTTTGATTTGTTTTGGGGACTCAACATATGCAAATGTTCGGAATGGGATTACTTTGGGAAGACGCAAACTATGCATAAAAAAAATATTGTGCAATTATAATTGGCGTGAAACGACGCCCCGCCGCAACGCGGCGGACCGAGGCCCACCTCGTTTCCATTAAATAAGTAAATCAGAAGTTGACCTTTTTATGCATAATGTCATGTCGTCATGTATAAACATTGTAATTATTTTCACTTGTCATAGAATTCGATCATTTACCTAATTATTATTATTTAGATATTACAAACGAATTTTCTAAATTTTGTTATGAATAATTATATGTGGATGTCCATATAGGCCATAATAGGCCCACGACCCATGTTAGCTATTAGGGTTTCTGCCCTAATATTTGTCTATATATACTATTTGTAAATCTCATAGTTAATGATGAAGAAGAATATTCATCCTTCAATTCTTGTTCACAACACGTTATCAGCACGCTCTAAACAAATTTTTTATTTTCTCGTTTCACCAAGGTACGCCGTGAACTCTTTATTCTATTTGGTTATGAATTATATAGGTTATGATATTCTATTCGATCAACCTATATAATATATGATAATATTCTATTCGGTTATGAGCAAGTGCATAAGATTTCACAAGGATATACCCATTATAATAATAAGTGACTTACCTTATATTTTTGGTTACTCGTTTTACTGAGCAATTATTATTTGTTTAGGTTGGTTTGCTTTGTTTTATATGTCTTCATATACTATAAATTAAATATGACAATCTATTAGTTACAGTAAACAACATGCTTTGTTACTATGTATCACTGATTTAATAACTTCATACCCTCCATAACATATTATGGTCTTATCCATTGCCTGTTGTTCACTATTATTTGTGTTCTAATGATAGGTATTATTCTAGAATTAATTCAATTTTTCTTTTACGATGCATAGCTATGATTTTTCACATAAGATTTGTTTTGTTTTATTTTTAATGAGTATTTAGTTTACTTTTCTACACGTCCCTTTCATGTTTATCATAATCGATCCATGATTTTTAATGTGTATATCATAAATAGAATATTACATATATACTTTTTGATGTCCAGTGTAGATTTGCTTTTAAATTGTGACCATGTGTTTTTCTTCCAACCTAAACACACCTTATCATGTATTATGTATTATTTTAATTCCATATCCCTCGCTGCTCATTCTCTCCCCCTGAATGAATTATCCATTTCAATATCCCATTGTTGTGCGTTGTGGTGGATTTACTATAAGAAATGTCACACAATTATATACTTGGGAAATATGGTTTGTGACCAAAAACCATTCTAATGGGGAGGATTCATTAAAAATTGTTGGCAAGATGCGAATACATATTTTATAACATGCCCCATGTTGATACAAAAGTTGGGCAAGGATGTCGGTTTTTATATTTCCAGGTTTAGATAGTTATATGTAGATTTAATGTTATAAAATAACGTTTAATTATTTTGTAACAGGAATCCGCGTCTTCGTCAAAGTAAATATATGGATGCTAAAAGATGTTGCGCTACTAAAGTATATAAGGAAACTGGTAATTATTGCAGAACTGAAGATTTTCAACAGGTTTCTGATTATTTGTTAATCTTTTTGCTTTGTCGGTATGTCGGTATTTTAGATTTTCATTAACATTTTATCAGCTAATGATTTGCGTTGGTGGTGCTCTATAGATTCCAGAAGAGGAAAAGCATTTGGGTCGCCAAGGCCGTCTAATTCATGTTAGTCATTTTACAAAAGACGCTTCTCAGAATCAAGTGGTATGTATTTCTGGCTTTATTTTAGTGGTAGTTTGCGCTTTTAATCAAAATTTTATGAACTACAGGTGGCTATATTGACCATTTACTTTAGAATGATTTGAGTTTGGTTGTATTTTATCTCAAATGGGTCAAATCATGCAAGTTTTCTAATAGGCAAACGGGTCAAATATTTTATTGGAAGATTTAAATTATTCTTGTAGTAATATCGTTTGTCAAATCATAACTGACTTATAATTTTAATTAGAAAAAGTTAATGAAATGAACAAAATGACCCATTTCAACTCTAACCCTTTTTGACCCATTAATACTAAGGAGTTAATTTTTAATATTCATGCAACTTTGTGCTAACAGCAAGTCCAGAACTTTGGGGAACCATTTATCTTTGTCATTCAAGACAATGAAACATTCGCTGAAATTAAATTGCGCATTCAGAAGATACTTAACGTTCCAAATGAGGAATTTTCCAAGGTATGTTCATGGTTCATTTTCCTACCATATTGTTTTTTCTTTCTTTTTGTTTTGCTATACAACTCCTACATTTGTTTTCTTATGATAATGCATCAGTGGAAGTTTGCATTTGTATCTTTGGGCAATCCTAGATATCTTCAAGATTCTGATGTTGTCTCCACCCTTTTCAAGGTTATAAAGAAAAATATTATCTCTTTATACGTGTTCTATGAGTAAGTCTTAACATATCCTGGTTGGTTGTTTTTGTTTTAGAAAATTGGTGTTTATGCTTGGGAACAGTACTTGGGATTGGAGCACTCGGATAATGCATACAAACAGTCAAATAATTCAGATGACGATAATGGGTGCTTTCATTCCCTGAAGAAAAGGGTTGACAGTTGACTTGTAAGTGTCAAACATGCTATTTTTAACTATAAAAAGCGACATAAGAAATGTAACAAGGAGTAAATTTTGGCCGTATTAAATAAAACTCGGTCTAATTGGCTTTATTTTGTGTTAATGTGTTTTGATTTGTTTTGGGGACTCAACATATGCAAATGTTCGGAATGGGATTACTTTGGGAAGACGCAAACTATGCATAAAAAAATATTGTGCAATTATAATTGGCGTGAAACGACGCCCCGCCGCAACGCGGCGGACCGGGGCCCACCTCGTTAGTCAATAAATTGAGGATAGAACCAGAAAGTTACATCTTTTTGCTCAACTCTTTAGAATCAGTAATAGATCAAAGATGCTTAAAAGCAAATGAAGAGTAACGAGCATATGTTGGAATCGATAGGCCATAGGATAGATAATGAAATGAAAATAACTAATATCATCGATGTACTATAAAAATCTCATATAAAAATGCTAAATTTCACATAAAAATGTAGTATTGGACTACTGGACTCTTGGGCCATATATATCTGCCCATAAAACAGTATAAAAACCCATGTCCCCGATGAGGGAAGAAAGAAATAACACAACAAAATGGTTTGAACTAATTGCAGTTCCTATCATTATGGTAACCAAACTTTCGCATATTATAATTTAAGAATATGAAACTTACTTCTTTTTTCAACTTACTTGTCCCACAGATGAAACACCCTTGTCTGTTCTACCACATCGTGAATACTGCAAACCCTTCTTGTCACTAAGTACAAGTCTTGTCTTTTCCAGGGCTTTGAAAAGTTCAGACTACAAAAAAAAATGTCAAAACAGTCGCAGATTTCAGTTACTGAACTTTCTAAAAGTGATGGCATGGTAATTAGATAACAGTAAATTAGAGAGCAAACTTCATTAGTTTTTATGCGTATTAAACTATTGATCATGCTAACAAGTAGATAAGTTAAAGATCTACAGACATACCTCGACTGTTGGATCCATCTGAGCTTCTGACGCAAAACCATAGAACCTGTCATGTTGCTCATTGTAAGTGAGAATGACTGCATATAAGGAGCATACCAACAAAGTTGTGATTAAGAGAATCTGCCAAACTTTAAGCTCTTTGACATATAAGCAGAGTAAGAAGCCCAGAATTGAATATCTCTATGCCTCTATTATTAATGATTTTTGAACTTCTAAACAAACCATTTGTCATAAATAAATATCAATAATATTATTGTTGTTTAAGATGAAACCAGAAAACACTAGGAAGTCGTGCATCTTCTATCAAATTTTCTTTTCTCACCATAACTGGTTTTTGTTGCACTTACAGCTTTGTATGCAAGTAATAACTACCCATTATCACAGATATACGCTAGAGAGTATTATCAGCAGACAGCTGAATCATAATTATTTAAACTACTAAAGGGAAGTAGCTCTATGGAAGAATCATATTCATACCTCTGCCCGAAATACATAATTTTCAAAGCCACTAATCTCTGTGAGTGATGATCCATCGAGCTAAAGTTATGACCTGTAGAAAAAAAGTCCATTTTATAAGCAATAAACAATAAACAATAAAATAGGAAATGGAATATTGAAACTTTAGTATGAAACTACTTTCTCAGCAAGAAAGTCAACTAGGTAACTTAGAAATACCCTGGAATAACTAAGCACCAAAAACTTTGGTTTGTCATTATATACTAAATCTAATGAGTGGAAACTAAGTAGGCTTGCTTCACCTGTGTAGCCTGACACATTTGTTAGTTTAGTAAACAGAAAAACAAATTCAATAACCATAAAGTTTCCATAAAGAAAATGAGAACGTTAGAAGAACTAGTCCTAGGACTTTATAATGAATAAGATCCTCTTTACTATTAGGGGCTTTATAAGGACTTAAGGACAGGTGGATACATGAAATCAGATGTCCTTCACTCATTTCAAACAAAACAAAGCTTTGCCAATGATAAGAACTTATATATATATAAAAAAAAAAAAGAAAAAAAAAAAAAAAAAAAAAAAAAAAAAAAAAAAAAAAAAAAAAAAAAAAAAAAAAAAAAAGCATAAAGTGAGGAGTATCGATCGCACTCTAGTAAATTTATTATCACATAAATTATAACTGGAATTCACCGGTTTAGATTTGGGAAACTGCTATCGTTATCTAAACCTAATACAAAGTGAATCATTAGTCCTTTCTTCCTTAGCTTTCTTTTGCCCATCCAAATGCAAATTTTAAGGTTCAACTTTTAAAAAATTAGTCAAGGCATTTCCAATCTCTTTCACTAACTCGACCTTGATAGCTACTTCTTTGCTTTAGTCACAAAGAAAATTTGTGACTCAAACTAAAACTAATTGCCACATTTTACACTTTCGTACCAAATTTGCAATTTTGCAAATCGCAAGATTTTCCACCAACATATAGAGTAGCTATACATCATGACAGAGTTTTGGGGGTTAGAGTGCTCCTGCTCATTAGTCTATTTAAGATCATTTCATTCTTTATAAACATTAGCAATAATATAGGATCATATTATAAAATTCATTAATTCAGGAACCAAGACAAAGCGAACATAGACCTGAATATTTCTTCTTTCGCCTCTCTTTTCCATTGACGCAGTTTCCTAGCTTCAACTTTTCTAACTTTTCAGCATACGTATTATTTTCCGATAAGTCAATATCAAGAGTTTTCTCCGCCTGCACATGGGACCAAAAATTCTTGAATCAGTGGTTCTTATAGAAATACTTGGTAAATGCCATATGCAAACAATAGATCTTATAAAATCTATGTTTTATTATAAATGTCTAAACAAGCTTTTGAGTTCCTTTAAGTTCAACTATTAGCATTCTTTACCTATGTGAATAAAATAGATGAAAAAGCTACTATAACCAATTCATGTAGCAATGGGTTTTTATACGGGATGCAACACTGGCTGCTAGAAAGACGTCTAACATGTACTCGTACTCAAACAGGTACATACTTTTTTTTTTTTTTTCTTTTTATCAAATACTAAAAGAGAGATCAATAATGATGAGTGAGATACAATTCCAATTTACCATATCTTACAACGAAATACCCAAAAACTCGTATCTTGTCCCTCCATCACCAAAACTCATACTATCTATTATTACCTAAACTTTATATTATAGATTAAACTTGAAAGATCGGAAACCTTGAAACCATAATGTGCTTGTTCTACATTACTAGATGTCCAAAAGTTCAGTATGATCTATCTATAGTTCTATACACAATTTAAAGCAACCCCTCTCTCTCCATTTTATTAGAAACGTCCACTTAATATTTAAAGTAGTTATAACAAACGGCTAAATGACGAAGGATGGCAACTCAGGAGCGTCCAGCCTTTTTTTGGCTATGATGTACACAGCCTCACTAGTATTTACGTGACTGTTTCCGCACCCTTCCCTGCCATCCCAAGATGTTTGCGCAGTGAGGTTGAATCTGAGTCTCTAAGACCTTTAGGACCGCCTACTAATAGGCAACCTTGAAGTAGTAAGTGTATATGAAAAATGTACGACTAACTCAATGGAATAAAAAAACTCTTTATCATAAATTGTCTTAATTGTGCTCGAATTCAAAATTATCTATATCTATACAATCTTAATACTCATCTTCTAAATGACTAAACCTACCTCATGTCTATCTTCAAAAATTTTTTGGCCGTCTTTGAGGGTGTGCAAGGTGGGGGACCGCTCAGGGCCCCAAAATTTGCCCCGTTAACAATTATATGCATGTGTACACATATTTTTCACGAATAACAAAGTATTTAGATAGGAAAATATCTTAAATGAGTAATATGTTGAACCTTTAGATAACTAATTGCATTATATCTTATAAACAATGACACTTTATATATAACATTCCTTCTCGAAAGGCCTCATTATGTAATTTCGTCCGGGGCCCTCAAAAATTTCAAAAATACATGGACGGCCCCGAGTCGAATAATAACGCGACATGTCACCCTATCCCCCTCTCTTCCACTACCACCGCCAAAAAATAGTTGGAAACTATTTGCCGCTCAAGCTTTGCGTGGTAACATGGCTAGTATACTAGTATAAGATACTCTGTAATAAATTCTTAACTTCACTTATATACACGTTTGCCTATCGCAAATGCAGCAAAACATAATCATAAACATTCTACTTTTTGCAAATTTACAAAATTGCAATACATGGAGCATAATAACAAACCTTATGGCAACTGCAATTTGAGACAGCTAATGTTAATTTTGCATTTTCTGCTTCAAGTTCCTGTTAATTAATAAAAAACCAAAAACAAGTATAAATAAATGAGATAATGATGCATTGCAAAAGTAGAATGAATATATATACCTTTATTCTGGTTTCATATGATGTTAGTTTGGATCTTAACTCCGTGATGACGTCATCCATGGCCGTTATACTTGTTGGTCTTTTTCAAAACCTAGTTTCCTGTATTTTTTGTTTTGTTTTTGGAGTCAAAGTGTTCGACGAAATTTCGAGAGTTGGAATGTGTTTAAGAAAGAAAGTCATTATTCACTCGATTTACACATTTTACCCTCTTACTTTAAGCAAATATTTTCATTTTTCACCCAGTTTTTTTTCCCCCTCCTTGTTAATATATAATCTAGCAAGATATTTGCACGTTGCCACGACAGACACCCCTATAATCAAGACTTTTTGGGAGCGATTTTTTTGAATGACATGTGTTGTCCCATAATTATCATTAAGTACATACTAATTTAGAAAGAGAGTAAAAAGTGAACACACACGCTAGAGAGAGAAAAAGGGAGAAGAATAGTGAATCTCGTAAGTTATGCATATGGTGTCACACCCTCACATGGTGTGAGGGTTCGGGTATTTATACCCATACAAGATGGTGATCTCGTGACTTTACATAAACCTATACGAGTCACGAGATCCAATAATAAACGTTTAAACAACAACTTGTAAATACACAATGTACCATAAGCTATTACATAATACAAGTTAAGACCCTAAAGATGATTTACATTTCTCCTGCTTTAACAATCTCTCTCTAAGGGTAGATCATTGGGGTCTTCTTTTATGGCATTGTATCGACATAACTTTGAGATTCGAACATTTTCTTAGAGTGTTTCCAGGATTTTCGGAGTTCCAACCTCTTTTCAAAGTATTGCACACCCAATTGAAGCCAGCTGATCATCATCACTCAACTTCTTCTGCTTGTATAAATCCTCCCTTAACATTTTCTTCACCTTTTCTAAGACCCACATTAGCGTCCGTGTACTGAACTTAGCAAGTTCATCTATTCTCATAAACAGTTTCTCATTCATGCCATTTACGTACACAATACCAAGACCATATTTCGGATGTTTTGCACATGACCATGACTTGAGTATCTGTAATCCGAGGAATACGAGAATGGGAGCTGTGAGATTTACCATTTTTTGATAACTTTCCACACCCATCTGGAAGTCCTTGACATGTGCCACTACTACATATGATCTCTTCAATGATTTAAGTATGTCTTGATCAACATCTTTCTTGCTCTGATAGTTAACGCGTATGTGGTACATATCTTCTATGTCATGTGGATGAAGGTTTCGGAGGAGCTGTAGTTTAAGCCATCAGCCCGTCGAACATAATAATCAATAAACCCGTGACTCTTAAATATGTCCAGATTGGCATCAATGTAGTGCGTGATCTTGCTGTGAGATTAAACTTCATAGCGCGGTTTAGATTTATTTAGATTAAACTTGTAGAAATTCCTTGAAGCTTCATCTAAGTATGTGATCCCAAGATATGCATCTCTGTTGGATTTTCTATGGACTCGTGGCTAACTTTACATACTTTTCCATACATTCCTTCTTCCAAAAACTTGTCAGAATATTCTTCAAATAGTGGACTTCTTTTTTATTGATGGTTTGTATTTGTCTTTTCCGCGGGTAAGGTAAACTAGGTAATAGTTTTGATATATTTTGGGTTATGAAAATTTGAACTTATGAATTAACGAAAATGCATCACTGATGACATCAAACAATCTGACTTTCTAAGTATCAATTTCGCTCTCTTTATTGACCATTTTAGCTTAATAATGTTACTAGTATTGTCTTATTCCTTCGTGTTTCGTTTCAAGACCAGTTATATAGTATGAAGCGACAATTGGACGAAGTTGAAGTCATTCCAGACAAAAACTAGACAATGGGCACCGACTACATGAAGACTACGGCGTAAGTATGTGATGAGGTTACGCCGTAGCTAAATTATGACGTGGAATTATCCACATGTTCAAGACTACGCAGTAACTAGTAATAATGTTATGGCGTAATGAAGACTCCGTGGCAATTTAATGGAACTTGTGAAGGTTACGGCGTTACACCTCAAGACAACTACGATGTAACATGGTTACGGCGTAACATTTCTACCCAACTACGTCGTAACTAGCTCCACGAATAAGACCAAGTGAAGATAACACTTGCTACGACGTAACTAGTAATAGCGTTACGCCGTAGCTCTCTCCTGCCTATAAATACAAGACGAAAATTCACTTTGAAGATCATCTCCCCTTTCCCAAACCTTTCTAGGGTTTGGGGAGAGCACCCTCAGAAGAAGGAGTTAGTAGAGGTCCAGATATGAAAGTTCTCGTCTACTACAATCGTTTGTATTCGAGTTTGAATTCTATTGCGCTTTTACATTAATCATTCGATGAATTCATTTTAATTTATGTTTTGTTTAGTTATTTGTTCTCTTTCATTACTTCATAGAGATATCTTCTTTGTCCATTCATTTTGATGAGACGAAAAGTGTACCCGTTTTAGGGGGTCATTTAAGCCCTAATTCGAGTTAATATGATCAAATATTGCCCTAAATCGTTCCTTTTGTCATTTTAGGTACTTTTGAGAGGAATTCTGGAAAACACGTCATTTTGGACGTTTTTGGAGCATAAAAGTGAAGAAAACGACAAAGTCTCAAAAGCAAGCTGGAAATCCTACCTGATGGCGTCAGAGTCACAAGGTGACGCCGTCAGACAACCAAGACAAAGGAGTGGATTCAGACTATACCAGACGCCCTAAGCAACAGTTGAGATGTTTACACCTGACAGCGTCAGGTGTTAATAATCCTAGGCCGTCAGGTGTAATGTTAAAGAGAGACGGCCCAACCAGTTTTACAAGTGACGGCGTCAGAAGTAGATCTAGGCCATCCGAGAACCCTAGAGGGGGCGAGCTGACGGCGTCAGGACCCATAACCTGACGCCGTCAGAGAGTATTTTCTATATATACTTTTCTATTTTTCATTCATTAGAGTGGAACTTTTTGTGCAACTTTGGGAATAAACCCTAGACGATTTTAGCTGTATTTTCAAGGGTTTTTCACCCTTGATTCTTCCATGTTCAATTAAAGATAAGTCTTCATTCTAATTAATCAATATGTCTATGTGTTGGTTAATTATATCTTATGCTTGTCTTTCAATTAACATACTAGGCTATATTTATCTTGTGTTTGCTTAGATCTAATGAAACTTAACTATTGATTATTGGTTGTTGGTGTGTTATTAATTGTATTGGATGATTGTTTATCGATGTTAGGCTTAAGAAAACTGGCTAACCTCCTATACGGTAACTTGCTTGAACGTCTTAAGAAACATGAACCAATGCGTACTAGGTTTTTATGGTTGTATTTAATGCATGAGCGAATTCTAATGATCCCATGTTAGGAGCTTATGACAGGCTCGACATAGGAGTGAAGTAGGAGCTTATAGAGTTGGGGAAGTACGTACGCCACCCCATGAATGGTATTAAGGAATACACCCATCATCCACGCAATTAATACACACTAATTAACTGGTAAAAGATAGTTAGGGAGTAAGGAAATCTAAGTAAACACATTTGTCTCCATATAAGTTTCACAACCTTTTCTTTTCTTGTTATTTTATTTTTAATTGCAATAGTAGTTTTTGGGTTAGTTGACTAGCAACTAATTACGCCCACTCCTTCAAACCCGAGATTTTACTTACTTTCCTAAAAATATAAAAACACAAAAAATAATATTCCTTCACCCTTAGTATAACACCCCCATTTTCAGGATCGCAGCGGAAAGGGACATAGGGTGTTATACATTAGTCACATTGTACAAACATAGTAAACAACTTCAAAACAAAGTCGTTTTTAAACTTTCATATTCGATAAATTATAAGAGTTACAAGGTCCCAAAAGTTTTTAAACATAATCCAAAGTTACATAAGTTTAGAAGTTTTAAACATTATCGAATGAAATTTTTTAATTAAACATGGGCCATCAAATAGATATCCATTCTTTGCGCCGCCCATCCAAGCTGAAGTCACTTACGGACCTGAGATAAACATGCTAAAAGTCAACAATAATGTTGAGTGAATTCATAGAGTTTAATAAGTAATAAGTTGAATACAAGCATTAATCATCGATAGACATGTAAGGCCTTTACATGTCGGAAAATAGAATTATAACATCAAGCTCATGACACCGAACCTTAACGAAATTTAACAATGCCAATGAAGGTAATCTTTGCCATTTACCTTAGATTCTCAATATTATGTGCCCGTTTGATCTACAGATATCAAGTGAGCGCTACTCACCCGGACATGTTTGTTAAACCCAATATGCATATTCATAATATTAGCGTTTACTCAGCACGTAATTAACGGTCCATGAAATTAGGGACTTTTAGGGCAAGAAGTACTCGATGTCTATAATTCGTGTAATCGGGTCAAGCATACCAAAACTACTTGTATTTAGTTTATAAAACTAGCATGTATCCCCCTCACGAGGTTTATAAAACATTTAAGTAAGTAAAGGCGAGGCTATGAACTCACGGTGAATAAAGGAAACAGCAAGGAACAACAAGTGGAGAAAATAGTCACGCGAGCTCTACGACGAACCTAAATAGACATACGCTTGTCTTAGGTTTTTGAAAATAAATATTGATGTATCTTTGTTGTATCTAAATCATGATCTTTCTTAGGCTTGGTACAATATTCCTATGCTTGTTTATATGTCCAAATAGGTAGTAGTTATAGGTCCAATATTACAAGTTATAAAACATTTTTATACCTTTTTATACCTAGTGCTGATGAAAATTTTATTAACTTGTACATGTTTACAATTTCGCCATTTGCAAACCGTAAGTCCAAAAATTAAGTTCCTTATATCCCCGGAAAGGTATTAATCTGTACTAACAAGTTTTGTGGATCCCACTAAGCTAAAAATTACACAACATCAGTAAAACTATCAATTTACCCAATATATTCAGTCCATCAGCTTTCAAAATTACAACAGTCCCACAAAAGTTGCGATAACTAGAGTTCTACAAGTCCAATTAATTCCCCGTTTGCGGCCATGTTTAAGTTAAGATGTTACCTACATTTCATAAAACTGGGACAAGTAGTGAAAATAAGCATATCACTGAGATTTTTACATTTAAATCTGCAACTCAGAATCTAGCATGTTTCACGAAAATATTTCTAGTTTAATCATCGTAATGAGTTATTTGATGAAATACCCGTCAAAATGACCACAAGACATAGGGCTACAACTACATATTTTTAGTTTAGGTCCAATGTTTACTGATTCAATCAGTTTATTCCGTTTTTACCCCTGATTCAGATTAACAGTTTGCATGTTTAGTCCTTAATTGTTTCTAGTGATCTAGCTTCATGTACCAAGCCTAACTAAGCCCTATAACTTATATATTATACCATTACATCAATATATATCATTTTTACAGTAGAGAAAGTAAAAATAAAAATGAAGAGTGAGTGAGGAGTTTCCTTACAAAAGATGAAGAACAAGAAAAACCAAGAAACCCAAGAAACTAAGAACACCAAAGAAGAAACCCTTGCTTCCAACACCACCAAGAACACTTTAAATCTTCTTTGAAAACCTTTAAATTAGAGCCATGAATACATCTTGAAAACCTTTTAAAAACTATTGAAGAACTCTTGAAAACCAAGCTTTTGGAGAAGAAAATGATCAACAACAAGTTAGCACCCTTGGACCATCATCTTTGTAGCATATCTTTAATAGAATTTAACACAAAAATCTTGTGTTTTGTGCTTGAGATCTCACGACCAAGAGGGAGAAAATGAGCAGATTTTGATGAGTTTTTGCATGAGAAATGATAGTTTGGTGACTTGTTGGGAGTTAGATAGCTTATGGAAGACTTAAGGTTACACTTGTCCTAGTTATGGACAAGTGTGAGATGTGCTTGGGTGATACAAACAAGAGAGGAGTGGAATACTTTTATTTGTGCAGAATTTTATTATTAGATGTAGTATTGAGTGTATAATGTAGTGTAGGTTGCTCCCGGTAATTAAACGTAGGGTTTTTAAGACACGTAACGCAATACCGGGTAGCGTAAAAATATAAAAACTTCCAAAAAAAATTAAAACTTGTTTTCATGACATATTTTAGAAATATAGATGAGTGGTGAGTTCATCGGAGGATTTAAATGTGGTTAAAACACAAAAACGTAGGTTTAAATCGCGTAAGACGTAAAAAGTGTAAAGTTGACGTAAAAATGGGAAAAGTGAATTGTGACTCTAAAAATAGGATTGTAAGGAAACATTGGAGCATAGAAAATGTAGAGTAGACATAGTATAGTCGTGGTTGAATGAATTGAACGTACACGGATAACTTCCGACGAAGTTAATTAGTTAAAATAGAATAGTTGGTTAATAAACTATTAAAATAAATGACATGAAATTTTAATAATGTCACACTTAGACCTATTAGAGTAGTTTTTCACACCTAACGAACACTATTCCTTGTGAGAGAACGATCAATCTCCCGTACTTACCACTACACTATACTACATCGGTCAGGTACACTGCCTGGTCGGATTGCAAGCTTCTCAAGATCCCTTGAGAGGTAAAACCTGTTGCGTGGTCGCAATCCCACGTATCAAGTTTTTGGCACCGTTGCCGGGGAATAGTTATTGTTTAGGTTGAATTTTTATTTTATTATGTCTACTCACTAGATTCCTTTCTAGTGAGATTTTTATTTTATTTTTTTTAGGATTTCTTTAGTCTACCTTTTTCTTTGTGTTTTTGTTCGTAGTAACTTTTCCATTATTTATTTCGCTGGCCATTATGGAAAACGCGAATCCACCCCTTACACCGGACGAAGTGGCTTTGTTACGTAGCCAAATTGAGGAGGAGATAAGTGACCTTAGGGAGCTCAATAGTATGATTGATATAGAGCTTGACTATGCCCTTAATGACCTGGCAACCGCCATGTACTCGGATAATTACTTAGAAAATAATAATCTTACGGTTGATGAGTTGGTTGAGAAACTTTATGAAGAGGAGATAGATCCTAGGTTGGATGATTATTTCAATTTATACCCCACTAAGGAGGAGATTGCTTACTATAACAACCTAGTTGATAACCCTAGACCACCCTTTGTTAGAATCGACCCTAAAATTAAGAGGGTAGTCCTGGGAATGTGAAGATACCATGTATGATTCGGTACCAACCTATTGAGCATGCTTACATTGACTGTAACACCCCCAACTCGAATACGGCAGCTATCATGCTGGGGGTATTATGCAAATAGAAACCAAGCACATTTATAGCTAACGACCACGACACGTGACGTTTATAAATGTGTCAAAACATATCATTCGAATTACAAACCATTTAGAGTACAAGGACTCTTAAGTCAAAGTAGCAGCGGAAAAAGTAAATAGAGTTTACAGCAGAAAATAAACAAAGTTTAGCAGCGGAAATAACAAAAGACACAAAAAGGTTTTACGAATGACATGTAAAATAAGATAGTAAAAGTAGTTAAGCTGCCTTGACAGAATCGCCTCTTCAGCCTTAGCCACTCCTCCAAGCCCAAAACATCACATTCCAAAGCTAATTATTAATATCATTAGTACCTGAAACACATGCTTAAAAGTCAACACAAAGGTTGAGTGTAATCCATATGTTTAAATAATAAGATTGAGCACAAGGTTTTANAAGATAGTAAAAGTAGTTAAGCTGCCTTGACAGAATCGCCTCTTCAGCCTTAGCCACTCCTCCAAGCCCAAAACATCACATTCCAAAGCTAATTATTAATATCATTAGTACCTGAAACACATGCTTAAAAGTCAACACAAAGGTTGAGTGTAATCCATATGTTTAAATAATAAGATTGAGCACAAGGTTTTAATCATAAGATATGAGCAACATATGCAAATATCGGGCAATCAAGATAACAACCAATGTATAGAGGCATCCCTGTGCATATAACATTGTTGATGATGCTAAGCTCATGACACGCAAAACGTTAACCAACAATCATAGTATCAATATAACCGCGGAATTTCATAATATAATAGTGCCCCCAAGGCCGAGTACTTGCCAATTATCCGGCAAAATCGAATATAGTACACCACAATTTGCCTATCCAGCAAAAGGAGTGGGAGGGTCAATTTCTATAGGCCTATATCCCTATATTCGCGTTCACTTGCAAGTGATTAATGGTTCATGATCTGAGGGTCTTGCAATGGCAAGGTAAGCTACTTAGCACATCGTCAGGAAAGCATACCAATCAGGAAAAGCATACCAGAAATACTTGTGCTCAGAAAACATTTAAAGCATGTATCTCACCCCATGGGTTTATAAACATTTAAAAGATAAAAAGCGGGGCTATGAATCACACCTTAACAATAGCAGGAAACGAGATATATCAACCAATCAAATAATGCGTCACAGCAAATAATCCTCAACACAACCTAATCAATATAGATATCATAACTCAGCAATGGTACTCGAACATTTCAATAAACAATGCTTGAATAAAAGTTTTATTAACCAATGGCGTTTGAAAGAAAATAGTTTTCAAAAAGTCTCGTGTGGGTGACGAGAAAGATAAAATAATATGTCGGCGAAATGACCAAGTACGCAAGAAAAGACGAAAGAATATCACGAAGAAAAGAAGTCGAAGTGAAATAGCTACAATGCAAATGAACAATCAATACAATAATACTAGTTTCGGCTCTTTACGCATTTTCCCAAAATAACGTTGAAATTAAAGGGTTTTTAAATAAATAGTAGTTGGTAAAATAGTTTGAAGTTTATAAAGAATTTTACAAAATTTTGGCATGACCTGCCCGTTTATAGAACATTTCCCGAGTCAACGACACTTTTTATTTTAAACAACGCTAACATCTTATAAATAATAATATGATTGGATATATCATTCACGTAGTCCATTAGTTGTTTAGGTTTATCGACCATTTTGTATTGTTCGGGTTCCAGGTACGTTAAGATCTTTACGGGCCTAACGTACCCTACCGTCTCATGTACCAAAGGGTCCATAACGTCCAAATAACCATGGCCGCAAATCCAATATGTCCAAATCAAGCTCACAATACAACATCACAATATAATAATACGGATCCAAGTCCGATGTCCAAATCCCTTCACTAAAACAAATGCATTTTAGATTTCATATTTATTAGTCCGGTTTATATAAACGTTACCCGAAACAAGTACCAAACTATATAACTATAACCAATAATCCATAAAATCTACAAAAGTCACCGAGTCACACCGGGTCAACCCGACGTTGACTGGTCAACTGCTGGTCAAAGGGGGCCCACACGAGTCAACATATACCAACATCATCAAATCACATTACATAATCCATTAATAAATAAATAAATCAAAATAAATATATAATATGTATATATATACATGTACATCGATACATATTTAAATAAATAGACAATTTATAAAAAAATTTATAAATAAATATTTCGGATAAATAAAATATATATATATTTATACATTTAATAATTTTTCGGAATTAAATAAATAATAAAATAATTATTATTTTTATAAATATTTTCGGATAAATAAAAAAAATCTATACAAAATTTATAAAATATTTCGAAATAATAAAAATATTTTCGGAAATATTATTTTTAATAAATAAAACTACGAAAATAATATTAATAATATTTTAATGTTTTTAAATAAATAAATAAAAATAAATACGAAATAAATAAATAAGTAAGTAAAAAAAATAAAAAAAATAAATACAAATGGTGCGTTTGGGTTGTTACCGAGCAAGAAAGAAAGAAAAGAAAGTAGGGGTGAGTGGTGGTGGCTCACGGTGGTGGCGGTGGCGAAGTGGGGGAGCAGCGGTGTGGTGTTTCGGGGTGTTCGGGGTGGTTTTGATTAAATCGGCTTGTATAACCGGAACGGGGACGTCCCGATCTATAAAATATAAAAAGTTGGATTTTATGGGTGGCCGGAATATTTTCCGGTGGCCGGAATCTCGCCGGCGGCGGCAGTTTGGGGTGGTTGGTCGGCCGGAAAAAGAGAAGAGAGAGAGAGAATTGGTGTGGAGTGTGTGTGTTTTATGAGTGAAAATGAGAAAAAGAAATATAAATGGGGTATTTATATGGTAATAAAAGTATAGGGTAGTTTTTGTAATAAGAAAAGTATAAGGTAAAGTAAATTGGATAGTTTAAGGGCCAAAGTTGCCAGCGCATAAAACTTCTTACGATAAACGCTCCGGGGCTCAAACGACATAGCAAACGGACTCGAAAAATTACGAAACTTGCGCCATTGTTCACGAAATAATTTTTCCAATAAAATCAAGCATAAACTTCAGAGTTTTTCTCAAACTCAAAATAAATCAAATAATTTGGCAAAAGCAATACAATTCGAGTTTTCTAGGTTGTGCTGAGTTAATCAAGGAATAAATTCTCATTTCCAAATATATCTCACGCTTCTCAACCCAATTTAACATGCATTAAAAGTTTAAAAGTATCTCAGGTACGAAAATAGAAGTTTGGCTAGAAATAGGTTTTAGGAAAAGTACCAGGTGTTACATAACATACATCATATTTAGAAATCCGTCCCAGATTTAGTTAAAGTCACTAGTCCCGCTTTGAAAAGATTTGGGTACTTGCGTTTAAATTCATCCTCGCGTTCCCAAGTGTTCTCCGGTCCTCTCTTGGAATTCCAACGAACTTTCACAAGGGGAATACGACTCTTCTTCAATCGCTTAACCTTGCGATCCATAACCTCAACAGGTTCTTCAAGAAAATGCAACTGTTCATCAATCTCAATCTCCTCAAGCGGAATCACCGCAGTCTCATCGGTCAAACACTTCTTCAAATTCGACACATGGAAAGTAGGGTGAACCCTACTAAGCTCGGGTGGCAATTCCAGCTTATAAGTCACGGGACCAATCCTCTCCAAAATCCTGAAAGGTCCAATATATCG
>LBNU01023098.1:12700-33001 GCA_014162995.1 Artemisia annua
AAAAGTTACATAACATGAGAATTCTCAAAAATAAGTTAAGTATGATCTCAAAAATGTGACAAATGAAGTTCTCGATAACTATTACTTAGGAAGTTCTCGATAACTTTTGTACAAACATGATCTCGAAAATTTCTTTAAGAAAGATCTCGATAACTTGATGACCAAAAGTTCTCGATAACTTTAACAAAAGTTCTCGATAACACATTCCACATATTCTCGATAACCATGAAAGATCTCGAAAGTTTTGAAAGTTCTCGAAAATTATATGATCTCGATAATTTAAGAAGATCTCGAAAATCTTAGGATCTCGATAATTTTGTTGAGAGATTTCGAAAATTTTCAAAGATTTCTCGATAACTATTGTTAAGGAAAGATCTCGATAAAATTATCAAGAAAAGATCTCGATAACTTTTTCTCGAAAAATTCTTATACAAGAATTTTCGTAATCTTTGTAGACATACGTTTTTGATGAAAAGATTGATCCTTGAATGAACACCTGATGAATTGAATATGTAACAACAGTTAGAAACACATCAATGTCACATATAAATGATCTCGAAAACTAACGAGCCCTAAATTATCTAGAACATAATATACGAGAACTCATGTTGTAATATCAATGCAACACATCAATTAACACTCATAAGAACACATTTAAACAGTTTAATTAGGCTCTAGCGAACAACAATGAAAATGCCCAAATCAAGCATAAACCCTAACTTTATAAAATCATGCTAATGAGACAAATAATGCAATTAACGTGCATAAACATGATGCAAACACACAAACAAACATATCCCATCAACAAACTCAAACACAATAACACTCAATCAATAAAACCCAATTCGTACCAAAACCCTAAGTTTCGAAATCCATCTAAACATGAATGTTGTAATGATTAAACGTTTCTAGCATGAATAGAAAACTTGTAACAACAAAAGCCCTATGAAACATTAAGCGAAAATCACGTAAATCATGTTCATATGAATTAGCGTAACCCTAGATTTCGAAAACACAATTGTGAAAAATCTAGCCGTTAAAACCTTAATTCGTTAAAAACCATGTTTTAGAATAGGCCAAAGATTATAGAAACACCTACGGTTTGAAGATTTTGAGCACGGATTCGTTGTTTGATTTTTGGCCGTATGATAAGAAAGAGGTGTGTTGTTTTGTGTTTTTGTGAAAAATGAAAAAACGAGGGGTGTTTGTTTTTTTTATGTTTTTGAAAGTTTTTCATTTTGGCAAAAATGGTCCCTAGACTTCATGACAAACATTCATAAGGTCCAAGGTTTTAACATTTAACGGTTTAAAGCATGGACCGTTAACAACAAAGACATATGATGCTAAAAGGAAATTAAAAAGGTAAAAGAAATGATACGAGGGATAACCTGTGACGTTCCACCATTATAACAAGATAACATCGTAACTTTTTGAAATATGCAAGTACACATGTTTGCACAAGATTTTTGAATTTTGAAGAACATTTTCTCCCCCTCAACACTTGGTATGAAAATTAAGAACTTTTTGATAAACCGAAGTGTTGATGAAGATAGTGTACAAGCATTTTAAAAAAACAAAAGAAAATAGAATAAAAATAAAAATTAAAATCTTTTTGCTATTTTTTTGAAGATTTTTTGATTTTGTATTTTTGTTTTTGTTAAATATATACAAAAAATTGTTTTGGTATTTGACTCAGTTAATTGTTTTCAAGAAAAGATTTTAGATCATCTGGAGTCAAACACCTCATACCAATCCGGTGGACCAGTTCAGCGAACCTTGAGGGAGCTAAAGGTTTTGTGAATAAATCTGCCAGTTGGTATTCAGTACCCACAAAATATAACTCTATTGTACCCTTTTCAACATGCTCCTTGATGAAGTGATAACGGAGATCAATGTGCTTAGACTTTGAATGCAGAACCGTGTTGCACGAGATTGCTATCGCACTTTTCGAGTCGCAATACATTCGAATCTTGTTGAATAAGTAACCATAGTCCATTAGCTGTGTACGCATCCAAATGACTTGTGCACAACAGGCAGACATGGCAACGTATTCAGCTTCTATTGACGAAAGTGAGGTGCAATCCTACTTCTTTGATTGCCAAGACACGAGTTTATCTCCAAGAAACTGTAAACCACTAGAAGTACTTTTGCGTGTATCCATACACCCTGCATGATCAGCGTCTAAAAAAGCTATTAGTTCAAAACCGGAATCCTTCGGATACTAGATCCCCAAGTTAATGGTTCCCTTTACGTATCAAAGGATTCTCTTAGCCTCATTGAGATGACGTTTAGTAGGACTGGACTGATAGCGAGAGCACATAAATACAGCAAATACAATATCCGGTCTACAAGCGGTGAGATACATGAGTGACCCAATAATACTACGGTATTTTGTAGGGTCAACTGGTTTCCCATTTGGATCCGCATCTAACTTAGTTGTGTTGGCCATAGGAGTATTGTATGTATCACAACTAGTCATTCCATGTTTCTTAATTATCTCAAGAGCATATTTGGACTGATTTAGGAAAATTCCACGGGGTGACTGATGAACTTGTAGTCCTAAGAAGAACGTAAGTTCACCCATCATTGACATTTCAAAATTCTGTTTCATTAATCTGGCAAAAGCGTTTGAGTACTTTTTGTTTGTAGAGCCAAAAATAATGTCATCGACATATATTTGCACAATTAAAACATCTTCCCCGTGTTTTTGAATAAACAAAGTTGGATCTAGTAAACTTTAAGTGAAAGAATTAGAAAGCAAGAAAGCAGTAAGTTTATCATACCACGCCCTGGGGCTTGTTTGAGACCATAGAGAGCCTTCTTGAGTCGGTAGACATGATTTGGGTGCTCTGGGTCGACAAATCCCTCTGGCTGACTAACGTATACCTCCTCACGTAATTGACCGTTCAGAAATGCAGTTTTCACATCCATTTGATAAACGACCATGTTTTTGTGAGCAACGTATGCTAAAAATATTTGAACAGCTTCAAGTCTAGCCACTGGTGCGAAAGATTCCTCAAAGTCAATTCCTTCCTCCTGAGTATATCCTTTAGCTACCAAACGTGATTTGTTACGAATAACGTTGCCTTCTGCGTCCAACTTGTTTTTCCAAATCCATTTTAGCCCAATGACATAAAACCCATCCGGTCGTTCAACTGATTCCCAGACTTCAAGACGTTTGAATTGGTTGAATTCCTCTTGCATTGATTCAATCCAGTTGTCATAAGTGAGAGCTTGTTTAATGTTTTTAGGTTCTTCATGACTAACTGTTAGAGCATAAATGCAATGTTCGGCATCGGAGTGAAGTTTCTGTCTAGTCATAACTGGAGCTATTAGATGACCAATAATGTTGACAATTGGATGGTCACGAGTCCAATGATGTGTTGAAGGGTGAGGGTTATGAAACTGCTGCATATTAGTTGGTTCCAAGTTGCGTGTTGCCGACTCAGCAATATCTGAAAGGTTCGGAGTCGGAGCAAACGGATTAAAGAACGCATTTGGATCATAATTTGCAGGTTCGGGTACTTGTGGTAGGTTCAGATCTTCAGTTGGGTTGTCGGTGTTGGAAGCGGTTTGTTCTTCTATTGTTGGTGATTCAGTCGGGGTGCATCGGGTGTTACTATTGTTGTTGTAGTAACCGTTGTATCAGGTATTTGAATATTATCAGGTTGAGCAGTGGAACTTGTGGATACATCTGGTGCACGTGTCTCAATGAATCATCGAACCAAGGAGAAAACAATGTTTCCAATTCTCGACGAGTTAGTGACAACGGTTCAGCTGAAGAATCTGGAAAGTTTAGACGGTTGGTTGCGGGTCCTAAGCTGTTTTGCTCAGAAGCCATATCGAGCTTATCGAAATTAGCATGAATAGTCTCCTGAATCTCTCTAGTACGACGGTTGTAGATTCGAAATCCTTTAGAGTTTTCACAATATCCAATGAAGATACCGACGTCAGCCTTTGCTTTAAGTTTTCCAAGATCATCACGATCATTATTTGGATAGCATAGAGAACCAAATACATGAAAGTGTTGTATGTTAGGCTTTCGTTTGTGAACAATTTCATACGATGTGACTTTGTGACGTTTATTGATCATACAACGATTTTGGGTGTAACATGCAGTTGAGACGGTTTCTGCCCAAAGATAATCTGGTAATTGAGCATTAATGTGCATCGTTCGTGCGGCTTCCACTAACGTTCTGTTGCGTCTTTCGACCACTCCATTTTGTTCGGGAGTCCGTGCAATTGATGTTTGATGTTCAATTCCAACTTTCTCAAAGTAAGCACGAAGAGTTTGATTCTTGAATTCAGTTCCAATGTCTGTTCTTACGATTCTGACTGTGTTGCGAAGTTGAACCTGAATTTTTGTGAGAAAGGTGATTATCATAGATGGAGCTTGATCTTTGCTATGAAGAAAGTATACCCAAGTCCATTTGGAGAAGTCATCGACTATCACTAGAATGTATCGTTTCCCATTGATCGTTTGTACTCGCATTGGGCACATAAATCCATATGAAGAAGTTGAAGAACATGATCGGTACTTGGTTCTGGTTTAGAACTAAGATGTGCATGTTTGCTCTTTCCTTGTTCACAAGCGGGACATAAGTGATCTTTTGCATATCTAAACCTAGGAAGACCGTCAACTAGTTTATGGCGAGCAAGATCAGTCATAGTTTTGAAGTTGAGATGAGACATGCGTTGGTGCCATAAGCAGGATTTTGTCGATTCAGCCTTTGAAAGTAGACAAACGGGAGAGGAAGCGGTCATGTCGGACATTGAAATTGTAAAAAGACTGTTTCCACGTGTGCTGGACATGAGATCATTTCCTTGTAGATCACGAACAAAGCATGTTTTCTCCCTGAATGCAACTTCCAGATCACCATCACAAAATTGACCGACTGAAAATAGATTGTGACCGAGGCCTTCAACATAATAAACACGACTAATTTCGATATTCCCACTGACATAGTCCNTTCAGCTGAAGAATCTGGAAAGTTTAGACGGTTGGTCGCGGGTCCTAAGCTGTTTTGCTCAGAAGCCATATCTGTGAGCTCATCGAAATTAGCATGAATAGTCTCCTGAATCTCTCTAGTACGACGGTTGTAGATTCGAAATCCTTTAGAGTTTTCACAATATCCAATAAAGATACCGACGTCAGCCTTTGCTTTAAGTTTTCCAAGATCATCACGATCATTACTTGGATAGCATAGAGAACCAAATACATGAAAGTGTTGTATGTTAGGCTTTCGTTTGTGAACAATTTCATACGGTGTGACTTTGTGACGTTTATTGATCATACAACGATTTTGGGTGTAACATGCAGTTGAGACGGTTTCTGCCCAAAGATAATCTGGTAATTGAGCATTAATGTGCATCGTTCGTGCGGCTTCCACTAACGTTCTGTTGCGTCTTTCGACCACTCCATTTTGTTCGGGAGTCCGTGCAATTGATGTTTGATGTTCAATTCCAACTTTCTCAAAGTAAGCACGAAGAGTTTGATTCTTGATTTCAGTTCCAATGTCTGTTCTTACGATTCTGACTGTGTTGCGAAGTTGAACCTGAATTTTTGTGAGAAAGGTGATTATCATAGATGGAGCTTGATCTTTGCTACGAAGAAAGTATACCCAAGTCCATTTGGAGAAGTCATCGACTAT
This sequence comes from Artemisia annua, assembly GCA_014162995.1. Taxonomy (NCBI): domain Eukaryota; kingdom Viridiplantae; phylum Streptophyta; class Magnoliopsida; order Asterales; family Asteraceae; genus Artemisia; species Artemisia annua. Next base: position 18,352 of record LBNU01023098.1, read on the forward strand.
CACTAGAATGTATTGTAACACCCCCAAAATCTGGTTTAGCAGAAGCATACATGTTACTGGGGTGCTACTCAATTGGTATCATAACACGAGTACAAAGAACGGTTTTTATCTCAACCATTTAGAATAACTTTCATTATCAAAAAATTTCAAATTTACATCGCTGGAAATATAGACCCATATAAGAGTTTAAGCGGTCCCAAATATATGTCAGAGTTGTCTATGACCATGCCATGCCATGCCAAATGCCTTCAACAGTAAGATATCGCTTTAAACCTGAAAATACATGCTAAAAAGTGTCAACACGAGGTTGGTGAGTTCATAGTGTTTGTATAAAACAGTAGTATTGTGAGTTCAATAGAGAGGTTTGTGACAGCTGTGTGGCTCACAATGCCATGAAAATAGTGTTTACCTTACAGTAAAAATTTTGAATTGTGGACCTTGAGTAGAGTGTGTGATCATTACAACGAATATAATGTCACATAGTAAAATAGTCTATTACGCTAGCACTAAGTTCATGCAACCGAAGCTAGACAGTTCAGTGCGCTACCATGTAGCACATAAATGTAATAATCAGGGCCCATAGCGAGTGTTTAACCCAATACACTCGTAATCCGACTTGGTATACGCCCGCATTGACCCGTCTGGCCAACCGAACGGGGGGAGTCACCCCCAATAGATCTATTTATATCAATCGCGCTTCCTAGCAGGAACTAACGGCTCATGAAAGTGGGCATAACAGTGGGTTCAGGGGCTTAGGCTAACTACGCAATAGTTTTGGAAAAATAGAAATAGTATAGTGGTCCAGAAAATGTTTTGCATGTTTCTCACCCCATAGTTGTAAAACAAGTATAAGTAAAGTGGGGCTATAAACTCACATATATGATTTAAACGCTTGTATCCAAAATAAAGTCATTCAATGTGCAATAAGTAAATAAATCATGCTTTCACGTAAATGTGTTCAATCATAAACAAGCATTGAGTTTGATTTAAAACGAGCATGTATTCCCCCCTAAAACAGTTATAAAACAAGTAAAAGTAGGGGTCATGAACTCACCTCAGCAAATAGCAGTATGTAGTAAAAAGTCAAGTAGTGATAGTGTGCGGCACCGACACGCGACCTAGAATAGTACGGCAAGTTTAGTTCATAATTCAAGTTTAAGACTTGAGAAATTTAAATAAACTCTATAAGTTTTATTATATTTGTGTTGTTGTTGCTTGTGCGGCTCGGTTTATGCTTGAAAACAAATTTCTAAGTGTGTAAGAGTTTGACTCATGGGAGTATATAACTCTCAGGTTTTCGATAATCGATGACGAGATTCGAGCATTCACTTCAATGATGGTTTAAGTGTTAACGAAATATGAAAATTAACGTTAACGAAATTACTATATTTATTCATATATATGACATGTAGTAGTTGAAAATAATAAGTTTTTATCGATATAACGTTTGATGACGATTTTCTTTTATAAAACGTGAGTTATATTTATAATGTCATATGGTAACTATTATATGAAAACCATAACTATTTATTTAAAGTTTTGTTATAAGCAGTTAGTTAAAAGGCCATTTAAAATCTTTTTAATGAAATCTCATATTTTTATTTAACTATGTTTTCAAATCGACTAAGAAAATATAGACTTATACTTTCGCGAATGGTTTACTGGTTTAAAGAAAGTTATTACTATTGCTCTTATATGTCCAGTTAGTAAGTTATATATGTTGGTAGAATATGTTGTCGAGTGGTATATAACGAAAAGTATGTTATCACTTGAAGACGTGCAAATGTTAAGCCGTAAATGAGTTTTGTATCTTTAGTCATTAGTATAGCTTTTGTAAACGCTTAACACCATAATAAATTTATTAAATTTTAATACATATTATTAATCCTTAACACATATAATAAATGTTGGGCTTATGAAGTTGGTTAAATGGTTGGGCTTGTGAAAATCATGTTTGGTCTGGGCCACGAGTGGGCTTGGCCCAACCATCTCACGACACAACATATGAGTAACCAGTTTAACAATTTTTGAGACATCAGTTTTTCATTTGACCTTCCTTGAATGAATATGTCACAAGCAGGTTAAGAAATTATACTTTCTTCCAAGCGTATTATATTATACTTCGAACTCGGATCGACTATGTTTCGACTAGTACTAAAAGAAGCCAACAAAAGAATGGACCACAAGCCAATTCCTTGTTTCACTCAGCTTGATTTGGTTCACTGGTGTTAAGCCACAATTTACAACAACAACAACATACAAGTTCATATATTCGGACTAATCTCACTGTTGACTAAAAATATGCTACAACACTATTTCTTGAATTAAACTCAATTCCAAAAATTATTAATCCATCCGAAAAAAAAAAAGAAAAAAAACATAATCCGAATCTTTTAAAATTATACGATGATACAAATTTTTTTTTTTTTTTTACATAATTCGAATTGTACAAAAACCCAGCTTCTTTTAGATTTTTCGACACCGCATAAAAATTAGACTCCAATCGCTTTCAACAATTAACCATTATCAGTTATGATTTAATTAACATTTCACAAAAATACATATTCACATGAATCCGAAATAAACTAAAAGTAGGATTCTTACAATATTTGTTAAGAAATACGACAAAGAGATGAAGCAAAACTCGAGACCAAGCAGCAACCACGTCAAGGAATGGATGTGGTGCTACTGTGTTGAATTTGAGATAAAAAGAAAAATAACAAGAAACCCTAACCCCTAGGGACGATTCCCCAAATCCCTAAGAAAAACTCCAAACGATTCCACAAAAACCAGCCACGAATCAATAATACCATAAACTAATCTAATAAGAATCAAATCAGTAATGGAAGAATGATCAATAGATGGATTAAGGGAGATCGATTGGAAAAAATAAGGGTTGTTAAGGATTCGGAAATCGCCCCTAGTTGGGAGAGATTTTTTAATATATTGGTTTGTTAAGCAATCAATATCATATTTTTCATAAGAAAGTCTGAGTATAACATAACATGCCAGTACCAATTAAATGCCCAAAACATAGTAACACCGATATTTAGTAAATTACNAAAAATTAGACACCAATCGCTTTCAACAATTAACCATTATCAGTTATGATTTAATTAACATTTCACAAAAATACATATTCACATGAATCCGAAATAAACTAAAAGTAGGAGTCTTACAATATTTGTGAAGAAATACGACAAAGAGATGAAGCAAAACTCGAGCCCAAGCAGCAACCACGCCAAGGAATGGATGTGGTGCTACTGTGGTGAATTTGAGATAAAAAGAAAAATAACAAGAAACCCTAACCCCTACCTTTTTGATTTCGAAACTCGACCATAACTATAAATGGATTAAAAACGAGCTTTTGAGTCTTCATAACCCATCTTGTGACTCGTTTGGGATGAAGAGAAAAGAGAACAGTGATCCCCTTTGCGTGAGGAGACTTTTCTTGGGCGAAAATCGAGAGACAGGGGTGGGTATATCTTTTTGATACCATGAATCTAGATCAAATTTATCCTTGTGTAGAGATATATGTTTCTTCTGGTTTTTGATGAGAGAAGAAAAAGGTGTGGCAATATCAGATTTTGAGATATGTGAGAAGGTTTGGAGATGTGTGTAACGTGGGTGGGCTCTAACCCATTAATAGTTCCATTTTTTTTTCCTTTTAAACTGTTACATTTTTTTCCCTCTTATATATAAACGTAAATGTATATATATGAAAATGTAATAAGTGTTAAGTGGGATTGATATTGTATCATTAAGTTGGTATTTATTACCAAAGAAGGGTATCGCGTGAACCTCTTGTTCTATTGTTTTCCGATGCGACGCGGCATCTTTGGTTTGGCTCGAAAGTGAGTAATTTAATTTCCGTGAATGTTTTAATAAAACTATTATAGAAACATTTTTTTTTAACTCTGTTTAATAATTATTACGTCGTTGCCGTTACTAAAATAGTGTCGGTACGCGTGTCATGCTGTGTTCGAGATATTTCTCGATTCAACAAATGTCAATAATAGTCAGAAAATGATATATTCGCACTTTCTGATAAAACAAATTATTCCAATATAATAGTCCGAAAAATTACGGGTGGTTACATGTATCGTTTCCCATTGATCGTTTGTACTCGCATTGGGCCACATAAATCCATATGAAGAAGTTGAAGAACATGATCGGTACTTGGTTCTGGTTTAGAACTAAGATGTGCATGTTTGCTCTTTCCTTGTTCACAAGCGGGACATAAGTGATCTTTTGCATATCTAAACCTAGGAAGACCGTCAACTAGTTTATGGCGAGCAAGATCAGTCATAGTTTTGAAGTTGAGATGAGACATGCGTTGGTGCCATAACCAGGATTTTGTCGATTCAGCCTTTGAAAGTAGACAAATGGGAGAGGAAGCGATCATGTCGGACATTGAAATTGTAAAAAAACTGTTTCCACGTGTGCCGGACATGAGATCATTTCCTTGTAGATCACGAACAAAGTATGTTTTCTCCCTGAATGCAACTTCCAGATCACCATCACAAAATTGACCGACTGAAAATAGATTGTGACCGAGGCCTTCAACATAATAAACACGACTAATTTCGATATTCCCACTGACATAGTCCCCATACCCCATAATTGCAGCGAAATGATCATTCCCGAATCTGACAGTACCAATGAACTTATCCGCTATCAACAATCCAGAGAACAATTTACACCACCTGCATCACATAAAAGAGACGACGATGGTACAATGGTAAGGGTGGAACCCGAAGAAGTTGTGGGTTCCGTTGGGTTAGAAGCACACATATTAACAATTTTAGGAATCCATTTAAAGTTATGTGTTCTTTGTAACCAACGTTGCCAATTCCAACTAGATTTAGCCTTATTCTTAGTGAATTCGCTGAGTGATGGCATGTTCCTAGGGTTATTGTTCGCAACTAGTGGGTGGACTACATCATTCTTAGAAAATACACAAGGCATAAGTCCTAGCACAGATTTTGAAAGATTAGTGGGCCTAGATTTCCTGCCTGATGTACGTTTCTTAAAACGAGATAAAAGAGAATTCACAACACATTTAGAATGATCACCAGATAACATACTCTTACGACAAAACACACATGAAGCATTAACATTCAAAGCATTTAAAGGTTCATCATTCGTTACACAATGATTAGGATTACAATTTGCCAAATCAGAATCTATATCTAGTGCAAGATGAGTATTATTCAAAGTCCTAGGGTGTTCTTCTACTTCAGAGGCTTCTAGTGTCTCTCTTCTACGTTGCAAAATCCTATTCTTCCTTTTCATACGTTTACGCTTGGATCTGCTAACGCTAGGAGTGGCAACTATTCCTGTAGAAGTGGAAGGATCCATATTAGACTTATGAGTGTGTTGTTCTACATTGGTTATGTCTAATGAGTACATTCCTGGTGCAACTACTTTAGTGTTGACAGATTTTCCTTTTTCAAGTTCACGTATTTTCTCTTTCAACTCAATGATAATGTGTTTTTTATCTTGAATTTCACTTTCGAGCTTTCTGTTTGAATAGAGATAATTATCTCGACTCTTTTGCCAATAGTCTATAACTTCTTGCAATTCTGCAATTTCCTTTTCCTATTTTGAAATTTGATTTTTTAATTCCTCATTTTCGTTTTGAAAGGATGTGGAAGTGTTAAGACTTTGCATTTTTAGTTCGAAATCAAGACTTTGGTTTTGACACCATTCAAGCTTTTTGTTGAGTTTTAAAATCTCATTAGAAAGTTTGTTTTGCACATCATCATTGTGTTGTCGGAGATTCATATTTCATCTTTTAATGTCTCAATTTGTTTAGACAACAACTCAATATCATCACAGTGATCATCAACAAGCATAGAAGTACCAGATTCATAATCACAGAAATTATATCAGCACTAAGAACATGTTCCAAGAGTCGATCAGCTTCTTTTTGTAAAACTTGATTTCGACGTTTTTGCTTTAAAATTGCCTGTTCAGATTCTTGAAACACATTCATTATGGTTTTGACTTCCCTGTTAAGTTCCTCTTCCCATTTCTGAGCATATGAATGCAAGCGTTGAAGACTTGGAGAAAATTGTGTTTGTAACATTTCCCTTCTTTCTTTCGCAACAGGGGAAAGAAAGTTAGCAACAGTAATTTCAGAATTTTTAACAACAGCATGTTCCATTGATTGAATTTCATATGTGAATGATTTATAGTATTGAAATAATGTAGAATCAGTTAACATGCTTAGCTTCTTTGGTAAATCGTTGTTATGTTGAAGTATAGTATCTAAGCACGTTTCATGATCTGCTTTAGTTTTGAAATGATTGAGTTGTGATTTACAATGCTCAAGTTCTTTTGTTAATGCCACATTTTTGTCTCTCAACTTTGCATTCAGTGCTTGACATTGGATATTTTGATTTTGGCTAGTCATAAGTAACATTCTCCATTCAGCGTCTGAATAAGTCAAAGGTGCATGTGGTTCAATTTGATCATTGTTATCATGTGCATTGTGCGTAATTGTTTCATCAAATGTAACATCTGGGTTTATTGGATCAGCATCAAATATAACCACTATGGACATTTGATCAATTACGTGAGTAGATAACATAGAATCAGATTGAACAACTTGTTCCTCGTCTGAGACAGAAGCATAAGGAGAAACAATGTCATGTATCAGGCATGGATTAGAATCATCTACCTGATACTGATCATCAGTGTCATAGATAGGACTGGAGTCACTTACTTGGATTACCTGTGTGTCAGCCATCAGTAGCATAGCATCAGTTCCATCTAAGTGATCTTTGACAAAAGCATGAGAGACGTTGTTAGACACTGTGTGATCAATCTCAGGAGTAGAATTGCGTGCTTCATTGTGAAGTGCCGAGAGATATGCTTGCAGATAATATGCACTTCCATGAGATTTTCTAGATGTCTTATCCACATTCGTAGTATCATCTTCAAGCTTTACTAGATTTGTCAGTGGTGATTCCAGATAGCTATGAAGTGTGATAGGTGGAGCAGGGAGAATGCTTTTCAGGAACTTTCTTTGGAGACATGACTGTAGTAGCTGATTCATTCGGAGTTTATGGTATGACAGATGCATAAGTTCAAGACGTTTCAACATTTCATGAGCACTGGCGTCAAAGTCCATTTTAGAGTAGATGGAGTTTGGAAGGCCTAGTATGATGTACCAAACAGCTTGTTGATCAGCATCGTAATGAGCTAGATCAGAACCAGTCAAAGTGTCTTTAGTTTGTAGTTCAATGAACCCAGTTGAGTCAGCAATGAATTTTATTTGATATGGTCCTTGAAGAATAGATTTCAGTATGAGATTAGCTTGTGGACGACCGTTAACCCATTGTAAGAATCGGCGTTTCCAAAAAATGTAGTTACCAGGTAACAACATAGGTGGATTTGTTTCATTACCAAATTGTAATACATAACGAGGGTCGGTACTGTGACGTAGAGTATAAGGAGAGTTTGAGTACGGTAGTTGAGACATGATGAATGACTTGTGTGTAAATGGATCTTGTAGAAGGTATAAGTGTTATGCCAATCCTCGAAAACTTTCCCAAGTGTGTTCTCGAAACTTAGTATGTTGAATATCTCGAAAAAATAGTCAAAGTCCAAAGATCTCGAAAAATGTCAAAGTTCTCGAAAAATTTTAAAGTTTATCGAAAATGTCCAATTATCGAGAAATTTTGAAAAAAATTTCGAAAACTTTAAGTTTATGGCAATAAGCAAAGTTCTCGAAAAAATTAGAAAGGATTTCGAAAATTTCCAAAGATCTCGAAAACAGAAAGATTTCGAAAAGTTTGAAAAGATCTCGAAAGTTTTCAATTTTTTTCGAAAAAATTTACCAAAATTATCGAGATTATACAAGCTCGATAATATCCAACGAGTCAAAGTGTTTTCTTTCTTATACAAGAGAGAAAAGCACTGAGTAAGCAACGGAAACACCTTAGGAGCAATAACCAAAGATCTCGATAGAATGGGGTTAAAATTTCTCGAAAACAAGTACAATGAGGGCAGATTTTTGTTTTTTGTAACAAGCAAGCCAAAAACACGTTTTTAATCTAAGATTCTTGTACAACTAACCTTAAAATGATTAAATCTTAAAGAAAGTTGCAAAGTTGAACCACTTTTCAAAAATTTGAAAAATCTCGAAAAGTGTACAAGTTGTACGAATCAAAAAATTTTGAAAAATTTGGAGACTTTGTTGGTTGTTTGAGTTTGTAGCACAAGTTTTTGATGAAAAAGATGTGACATAAACACGAAACAAACAAGAAAGTAGCAAGATTTTGCAAAAAATAACGATTAAAACACTAGATTTGGCTCGTTGAAAACAAAAAACAAAGTTTACACCTTCTTCTAGCGATTGATACCACTTGTTAGGCCACCATATTGTAAACACAAGTATTGATTTGATAGAAATAAGATGAGAAATAGAGTTTGGTTGATTAGATCAAATGAGAAGAATAAAAGTGCAAGAGTTTCTTTATGATATTGAAATAACCAACAAGTGTAAGAGATTACATAAGCTCCTATTTATAGGTGAGGAATAGGGCAACACTCCCTTCCTCCCTATCTTTCTATTTCGTGGGCTTCTAAGGCCCATTGGACGCTTAGTGGACTTACACTTATAACATAAATAACATAAGTAAGCTAGCAACCTATTACATGTTCTGAAATAACCAAGACTTAACAAATGTTGATAAACTTAGATCCTAACAATGTTTACTTTTCACTTAAACCGAATACAAGTCTTTTTCTTTGGTTGTTGCACGAGTAAACTATCTGCCACTACTACAAAACCAAAATTCATGAATCTAATCGCTTGTGATATTTTACACAAGTGAATGCGAATATAATAGATAGATCTATTGGAGTTTGACAACTCCCGTTGGTACCATCTCTCTCTGGGGAGTACCAATAAGTATTATATTTGAACCCTCTGAAGAGTTAACTTTGGCAAGTTACTCTTCCCATCCCCTCATGGTTGGGTCTGCAGCCCCCATGACCCAGATTGTTAACGTGTGGTTCATGAGCTTAATGCAACGTACCCCACTCATGATAATAGTAGTGTAACACCCCCAAAAATAGAGAATCGCGGAAGCATACATGTTTTGGGGTGCTACTAAATAGGAATCACAACACAAGATACATAGAGAATGGATTGAAAATCCGTTTTAAAATCCATAACATAAATTAAGTCAAATGTCATACATAAGTTTCAAGTTTTCATAAAAGTAAGGCCCAGTAACATGACTGTCCTAAAGTTTTCAGAGTTACGCTTGTGTAAAAACACTTAGGTTTCTTATGACCAACGCCATGTCCTGCCTTCAACAATAACATACTTTAAGCACCTGAAAAACATGCTAAAAGTCAGCTAACGCTGGTGAGTCTATAGGTTTAAAGTAAATAGCAAGTATGGACCATAGCAATAATCAGCAAGCACATAGTAATTCTGTATGCAACACTAAGCTCAACAACCGAACTAGAAAAAAGTGTGCCAAAGGCATAAGTACAATAAAGGTGCCTGCGAGTGATAATCCCCAGTCACTCGGCAAAGAGGTCGTCATGGTATACGTTCGCCTTGACCATGGCATGGCCAACCGAACGGAGGAGTCGCCCTCAATAGATCTATCTATAACATACGCGTTTCCCAACGGGAATTGACGGTTGTCGATGGTGGGTAAAGTGGGATTCAAGCAAACTTAGGTTTCCGCATACCAGTGTGTAAAAACAAGTTCAGTTTTGGTCCATGAAAACAGTTTTGCATGTTTCTCACCCCAAGGTTTATAAAACAGTACTTATAAGAAAATTGGGGCTATAAACTCACCATAAAAGATAGCAATTTGCTAGTCAACAAGTAATTAGTGCAACCGCTCCGACACGCGACCTAGTTAAGTATGGTAAGTTTTAGTACAACGTTCGTATTTTAATTACTTGACTCTTTTGAAAAGATTTTTATGTGTTACCATGTACTTGTGTATTTCTTGCTTGTTGTGTGATACGTATGTTTCAAAAGTAGTTTACTAGAAAGGCTCTTAATGATGGCTCGTGGTGATAGTGAATGGTGTGAGGGTGCATAACGGAACATCCGTGTATTATATTCATCGTCATAATACTTGAGTAATATATATATATATATATATATATATATATATATATATATATATATATATATATATATATATATATATATATATATATATATATATATATATATATTTATATATATATATATATATATATATTTATATATATATATATATATATATATTTATATATATATATATATATATATATTTATATATATATATATATATATATATTTATATATATATATATATATATATATTTATATATATATATATATATATATATTTATATATATATATATATATATATATTTATATATATATATATATATATATATTTATATATATATATATATATATATATTTATATATATATATATATATATATATTTATATATATATATATATATATATATTTATATATATATATATATATATATATTTATATATATATATATATATATATATTTATATATATATATATATATATATATTTATATATATATATATATATATATATTTATATATATATATATATATATATATTTATATATATATANATAGGGGAGATAGTTCTGTATGGCAACACTAAGCTCAACAACCGAACTAGAAGAAAGTGTGCCAAAGGCATAAGTATACAATAAGGTGCCTGCCGAAGTGATATCAGTCACTCGCAAAGAGTCGTCATGGTATACGTTCGCCTTGACCCTGGCATGGCCAAAGCCGAGAAGGGCGGGCAGAGTCGCCCTCAGATAGATCTATCTACTAACATAAGCGTTTCCCAACGGGAATCTGACGGTTGTCGATGTGGGTAAAGTGGGATTTCAAGCAAAACTTAGGTTTCCGCAAACCCAGTGTGTATAAAACGAAGTTCAGTTTTGGTCCATGAAAACAGTTTTGCATGTTTCTCACCCCAAGGTTTATAAAACAGTACTTATAAGAAAATTGGGGCTATAAACTCACCTTAAAAGATAGCAATCTGCTAGTCAACAAGTAATTAGTGCAACCGCTCCGACACGCGACCTAGTTAAGTATGGTAAGTTTTAGTACAACGTTCGTATTTTAATTACTTGACTCTTTTGAAAAGATTTTTATGTGTTACCATGTACTTGTGTATTTCTTGCTTGTTGTGTGATACGTATGTTTCAAAAGTAGTTTACTAGAAAGGCTCTTAATGATGGCTCGTGGTGATAGTGAATGGTGTGAGGGTGCATAACGGAACATCCGTGTATTATATTCATCGTCATAATACTTGAGTAATATATATATATATATATATATATATATATATATATATATATATATATATATATATATATATATATATATATATATATATATATATATATATATATATATATATATATATATATATATGACCTCTTTGCCGAGTGACTGGGGATTATCACTCGCGGGCACCTTTATTGTACTTATGCCTTTGGCACACTTTTTTCTAGTTCGGTTGTTGAGCTTAGTGTTGCATACAGAATTACTATGTGCTTGCTGATTATTGCTATGGTCCATACTTGCTATTTACTTTAAACCTATAGACTCACCAGCGTTAGCTGACTTTTAGCATGTTTTTCAGGTGCTTAAACCGAACGGAGGAGTCGCCCTCAATAGATCTATCTATAACATACGCGTTTCCCAGCGGGAATTAACGGTTTTCGATGGTGGGTAAAGTGGGATTCAAGCAAACTTAGGTTTCCGCATACCAGTGTGTAAAAACAAGTTCAGTTTTGGTCCATGAAAACAGTTTTGCATGTTTCTCACCCCAAGGTTTATAAAACAGTACTTATAAGAAAATTGGGGCTATAAACTCACCTTAAAAGATAGCAATCTGCTAGTCAACAAGTAATTAGTGCAACCGCTCCGACACGCGACCTAGTTAAGTATGGTAAGTTTTAGTACAACGTTCGTATTTTAAGTACTTGACTCTTTTGAAAAGATTTTTATGTGTTACCATGTACTTGTGTATTTCTTGCTTGTTGTGTGATACGTATGTTTCAAAAGTAGTTTACTAGAAAGGCTCTTAGTGATAGCTCGTGGTGATAGTGAATGGTGTGAGGGTGCATAACGGAACATCCGTGTATTATATTCATCGTCATAATACTTGAGTAATATATATATATATATATATATATATATATATATATATATATATATATATATATATGTCTAGATATATATATATGTAATACATATATATATACATACATATATATTATATATATATATATGTTATACATATATATGTATATACATATATATATACATACATATATATATATACATATATATATATATACATACATATATATATACATATATATATATATATATTTCACGTATTTTCTCTTTCAACTCAATGATAATGTGTTTTTTATCTTGAATTTCACTTTCGAGCTTTCTGTTTGAATAGAGATAATTATCTCGACTCTTTTGCCAATAGTCTATAACTTCTTGCAATTCTGCAATTTCCTTTTCCTATTTTGAAATTTGACTTTTTAATTCCTCATTTTCGTTTTGAAAGGATGTGGAAGTGTTAAGACTTTGCATTTTTAGTTCGAAATCAAGACTTTGGTTTTGACACCATTCAAGCTTTTTGTTGAGTTTTAAAATCTCATTAGAAAGTTTGTTTTGCACATAATCATTGTGTTGTCGGAGATTCATATTTCATCTTTTAATGTCTCAATTTGTTTAGACAACAACTCAATATCATCACAGTGATCATCAACAAGCATAGAAGTACCAGATTCATAAAGAGAATTCATAATCACAGAAATTATATCAGCACTAAGAACATGTTCCAAGAGTCGATCAACTTCTTTTTGTAAAAATTGATTTCGACGTTTTTGCTTTAAAATTGCCTGTTCAGATTCTTGAAACACATTCATTATGGTTTTGACTTCCCTGTTAAGTTCCAGTTCCCATTTCTGAGCATATGAATGCAAGCGTTGAAGACTTGGAGAAAATTGTGTTTGTAACATTTCCCTTCTTTCTTTCGCAACAGGGGAATGAAAGTTAGCAACAGTAATTTCAGAATTTTTAACAACAGCATGTTCCATTGATTGAATTTCATATGTGAATGATTTATAGTATTGAAATAAAGTAGAATCAGTTAACATGCTTAGCTTCTTTGGTAAATCGTTGTTATGATGAAGTATAGTATCTAAGCACGTTTAATCCCTTTATTCAGCAGATTATAACAGGTTACGCTAAACCTCACTCATATATGCTACATCGCATCAATGACTAACTTGACCGTCGGAGGTGGATCCCGGGGCTACGGCCTCGGGTCCACTCCTAACGGGTTCTCTTTATTGACAGGTCTAATAGGGCTCGAGAAGACGACTAACGGCCCAGAGAGAGTCATTGAATCAGTCCGCGCCAGATTATGCATCAACAAGTGGCGCCATCCGTGGGACCACTACGATAAGTTTTGTGCTCTCACATCACCGGAAAGCAACCGTCGAGTTCAAAATCCGGTAACTTTAAAACTTTGTATTTGATAAGCAAATAATAAAAAGAAAAGAGGGTACGACACCGATAAAAAACAAGGGGTACGATGCTGATTCTACCACAACAAAAGTTAAGTTATTAAAACTTTGTATACGTGGCACTAAGTCTAGCTGTCTCCATCGGTAAGATCCTTAAATCTTTTAGTAAATTAGATCTTTATCTAAATCTTTAAGTAAACCTTTTAATATGTAAAGGATACCTAAATATTTATGTAAATCGACAAGATATAATATTATTTATTGCTATGTAAATCGACAAGATATAATTTAAAAGATTTTACATAAATCTTTTACCTTGATAAACACGATTTTATCTAACGCTATGAGCGCATCAAGTCCGCACGATCGGACCTATTTTATATTTTAGACGAGAACAACGCAGTCAGGATAAATCTACCCGCGTTAGGCCATGCGTAAGAGAAATCTTCGCAGATTAATCGCCATGAGCGCACTGTTACATATAGGCACCACGATGCTAAGTCGATCGCCATGAGCGCACGCAGACAAAAGCCGTGGTCAACTGTGATTATCCTCAAACGTTAGAGTCTACGAGGTTATGATAAATCTATCTGCGTCTGTACGTGCGAAAAAAACTATTAGTCGCGGTTACGGTACATCCATCCGCACCATTGTTTTTATTATAATAAAAAAGAAAAACAAAACAATTAATCGCCATGAGCGCACTATAGATTAGCTATGTGCTACTTCTACTTTTTTATATGTAGTTATAATAGGGCAAGTATGGTTCGCCCCATCTGCGCACACATAAGTCATGCCGTTATGGTTGTTTGGGCCTAAGCAGCCATGAACAGAACTTAAGTCTAGCATAACATAGTCATGCACTATGTCACACTAGACTTGGGGGGCTTGTAGACGCATAGTCTGGACTAGGCCAGGAATGGGCTAGGCCCGGCGACAGCGGCCCACTCTACACCTAAATATATATATAGAAAGGCTCTTAGTGATGGCTCGTGGTGATAGTGAATGGTGTGAGGGTGCATAACGGAACATCCGTGTATTATATTCATCGTCATAATA
>LBNU01023099.1:30158-43583 GCA_014162995.1 Artemisia annua
AAGAGAGAGATTGATTTTTTAAACCACCTTACTTCAATTTCTCTATCATCACACAACAACTATCAACCAAACTCCTTCTTGAATGATTGTCTATAGTAGCGGACGCGCTATAATGTCCGACAGATAGTGTCCGGACGTAACGACCGGGACGGTCCACGACAATGCGCCGCTTCACCCTGATTTCCACGGGTCTATGTCTACCGAACGTGGAAGCCTAGCGCTGACATTCCCTAGTATTGGGATATGAATAGCGCGCTCACACCTACAGTTGTCAGGAACAGTAGCCTACCTTGTACCTCGCACTGTTCCGAACAGTAATCAGGTACAGGTTTGAGGTAGTATAAATACTTCTCATTTACTCACTTGTGGTTTTTAAGCATTTACTGCACATTTACACACACACATTTATTCCTACCAACCCTATACTTACTCTCACGCCGGAGCTTGGTCCTGGGATAAACACCCGGGGCGAGGCTAACGCGTTTATTGTGTTCGCAGGTTCTAACCTTGACTAGCCATCATCCGAAGGACTTCACAAAGACCTTCGTAAGGTGACAACATTTTACTCAAACAAATTGGCGCCATCCGTGGGACCTAACATTCGATCTGCCCAGGCTATAGAATGACAGGTCTCGGTCCGGAAACCTCCGGAAATGAAGAAGACGACGCTCTCGCAACAAGAGAACAAATTGAGGGACATTTGTCCGCCCTCAAGTCGTTGCTAGAAGCTCACAACCGAAGGGAAAATGTTCCGCTCATCCGATTAAATTTCGATGACATGGGTCTCGACAATGACGGAGGTCGGGATCGGAGACGGGGAGGAATCGTTACTGGAGAAAGGGTGTCCGATGAAGATCTGGGGAAACCTTTTAAGGAGTTATCTAATTCGTCGTTGACACGTCGGCTCTTGTAGTTCTCGGCTCCGGAACACAAGATGTCATCCCACATAAAACTCTATGACGGATCAACGGATCCGGAGGATCATCTCACCAGATTCTCCGGAGCGGCTATGTTCCAACAGACGTCATCCCACATAAAACTCTATGACGGATCAACGGATCCGGAGGATCATCTCACCATTTGGTTTTATGCAGGGGTCATGGCCTATGCCCGTCTGGTGCCGCATGTTCCAACAGACGCTGGATGGCAGCGCCCGAGGATGGTATGACAAGCTCCCCTCCGGAAGTATTGACGAATGGGCAGACCTACGTCACCAGTTTGTCACTCGATTTTCCTCCAGGAAGAAATGCTTCAGGGACCCAACTGAAATTACCAAGATCATAAGGAATGCAAATGAATCTCTCCCTGAGTTCAAGGAGAGGTGGACTGATGTGCCTTTTTGTTAGTGCAAGTTTTAAAATTTATAAACACGAATTATCCGTTTAGTAATTTAGCACATACGAGCAAGTATACTCGTTCGATGTAGTAAAGGTGGGTAAGTCGAGATCGTCCCAAGGGATTTGTAGGTTTTGTAGTAAAAATTGTTTGTCGAACAAAGGGTGTCAATCCTTGTTTATATGAATATTAATTTTAAGAGAAATCAAATAAGTACTAAACATATACTTGTATATAATTCCTTGATTGGTCATAAGGAGTATTGTGGCAATGTTGGATATAAAGTTTGGTGTAAAACTTGTTATGATGCGCAACTAAAAATGAGTAGTTATACAATCTATGATGTATGTCATGTTTTTACTACTACTAAGAATTCAATCAACTAAATGACTCCTTTCGGACATATCTAGATAGTATGACAATTCTATAATCACATGGTTGTTTAGAAAATAAATTCTTTTCTTATGAATTCCTACGAATCCTTTCGGTCCTTTTTCGTGATGAAATCTTCTCAAAAATCCATTTTAATAAGTAAATAAGATGGGTGTCAAGCATCATATTCCATACTAATTCGTGCACTAATGTTTTGGAATAAAAACAAGTTGAAAATCCTTTCGGACCTATTTTCCCAAAGATTGTTTTTACCAACAAATTAAGCAAGATTAGATGTTACTTCAACAAACTCATAAAATAGATATGTTTTCATGCATCACCTTTTTAGTAAAAGAATACTCCATAACCAATCACATCATACACACAAGTATATCACAAATTACTCCATAGCAATCATATTAAAACACAAGTAGATAATAAAACTTTCATTAAACGTAAAGTAACAATTGTTCATTATAAGAATCAAGGTGTACCTAGCTTGAGAATTACAATGACAAGAAACACGTGGAACTATAGCAACCACACTCTAGATAAACTATTCACCAATGTAAGTGAACAATTCCCAACTCGAACCAAAGATTGAGACTTGAACTCAACTCTTTCTGGACTTTTTTCAACACTTAGTAACTAATAATATGAACTAGTAACTATTAGGTGTAACAATAAGATAGATAATTGGTGGTACATGTAATCTAGAGCCTAAGTACTCATTATATAGCCTCATAACTCTTCTCCTTCAAGTAAAAACGTCCCTTCTTAGTTAATAACCAGAAATGATCAGCCACAAATGATTATGGGGAGTAAATACACCCATAAATGCATTTTTGTAACAGCAGTCACCAACCATCCGATCGGTTTGAGTTCCATCCGATCGGATGGTGGTTTAAGGTCAGATCCAGCCGAATCGGTTGCGGGTTGCATCCGATCGGCTGGATGCCTCCTGAAATAGTTTTCTTTGACTTTTCTTCGTCGATTCTCTTCGCATGTGTTTTCTTTCTTCGTGGCACGTCTTTGTTCATTAGAACTTGATATTTCCTTGATAAATATGTATAGTAAGCTTGTCTTTATCAAATCCTTTTGCCCATGCGTCGAATTCTTCCTTCTCTTTTCTCTCGAAATTCTCCAAACGTGCATGATCACTTCATTTCTTCATTTTTAATCACTTTTTCCTGCTTTTGGCTATATTTGCATGTATAAACACTTTTCCACGATTAAGTAACAAATATATACAAATATGACCAATTTCCATACGAAAAAACAACAATAACGCTTCTAAAAACATGTTAACTTTGAGCGTTATCAAATCCCCCACACTTGAGCTTTGCTCGCCCTCGAGCAAATATTAATCAAAAGAAAATTGATAATAATGGAAATAATGCAAACATCTTATTTGAACTTTAAATAAGTTAAAGAACGCGACAACAATTCTAAGCACCTTACGAAGATATTTGAAATTCACTCATCACTCAATATGTGGTATGATTAATAGATCACTCATTGCTCAGTCATGATTATTGTTTCTTACCATAAGCTTGTACAAGTATCAAAACAATGAAATAATCCATCAAAGAGGTCTTTTATTCGGGTTGTAACGTTTAGGCTAGGGGTTAATAAAACCTTCATGCAAATATCTTGTGTAAATCATAATAGATCGCTTGCTACGAATTCTAGTATCACTAAAGAACGGATGGTCACTAAGGATAACCTTAGTTCGCTAGCACGTTTTCTAGATCCTCATGAACTCGGATGGTCACTACATTTCAATACACTCAATAATTACATTAAGTTAAAAGGTAGGGATAAGGCATGGGAATATGTATGAAATTGGTTTTAAAGAAAAATAAAATCAAGTCTAAGTCCCATTGTTGCTAATCACAAACCAAACCACAAATCCCATAAATGATCATAGTTACCTTCTTTCTCCTCTTCGAATCTTCCATATCTCGATACATCGATCCACCATTTTAGAATTCTCAATACTTAGCTCATTGGCTCAACAACATATCTCATGATTTCTTTTATTCATAATATAGCACATTCGCTATAATTGTCATCTTATAGTTGAGATGACTTATTTATTTATTTTTTTTTATTTTTTTTTTTTTTAATAATACCTCTCTTTCATACATCACATCTCCCCCACACTTCGCATAAGCATACACCACAAAAATACAAAACATAAAGGTGATCAATCTTCATCTTGTCGGAATGGCACACACATGAATGGTGAAGTGTGGCTAACTACTAATCATCAAAAACAATCCAACATACCAAGCAACTAGCAACCCACCGTTTAGACTTTGACAAGGGGTTAGGCTAAGGTTTAAAGTGTAAAATCTTTTTGTATTTTTCTGGATGTAACAAATGAAAAAGAATGGCTCAAAGGGTGTAACTAGGGGTATCTAGCGTTAAAGATAAACGCTAACAAATGGGTTCCAAATACGAGGTTAACTAACCGATGTGGTTAGCAAAAAATTATTTGTAAACGGATGGCCATTTGGTTTTATTCCTAAGGTTGCCTCTTATCATATGAATATATTCCCATCACTCGAAAATGATGTTAACCGTAATGCATAACAAGTACAAGTTCTAGAATTAACACAATCACCGGCACACTCATAATGAAATATAAATAGTATGAAAACACTATTCAAAAAAAAAACTAATCCTCACAATTTGTAGTAATAAGGGTATAAAGTTTGTGCTTAGCAAATGTTATCAATTCCGAAACGAATTGTTCTTTAAACTTAATTTATGCTCCAAAAATATCCTTATTATTTACCATCAAATCAATCTTATTTTAACTAAAATATGAAAGGCGAACCATCTTTAGTTACTACAGTTCTCGACTCTAAAAACAAGAAATAAAATTTTAAAAATTATGTGCAATTTTTCTATTTTCTTCCCTCCCCCACACTTAAGTTTTGCATTGTCCTCAATGTAATAAAAATGACTTCAAAGTAAAGGAAATGGAAAATTTTAGAAAATACCGGAGTAAAATACGCAAAATGCATATTTGATCATAATAAGCAAATGAGTCTAATGACTCCAAAAGATGACCAACTATATGCTTCCGTAACCAAAACTCCTGCAAGAAAACTGCAACATATACGAAACAAACAAAAACAAACAAACAAACAAAAATGTCTAAACCAAACAAATTAAAAAGTTAAGTTAAGTTAATAATCCTAAAGAAATAGTTTAAGAAAGTGGAAATAGAAATTATTCGACACACATAATTGTTTTTAATACCAACCATAAACCATACGATGATCACTCGTCATCGTCATCATCCATATCAGAACGAACAAACTCATCCTCGCTTTCTTCCTCATCATCGTCATCCACCACGCGTCTCTTCTTCTTGCCAGCTCTTGATGACGAACCTCCAGCATCATAACTCGATCCTCCAGGATTGAAACTTGGTCCTCCAACGTTGACACCTGAACTACCATACTCGGGAAGTCTACCATATGGGGGGTAAGGCTCGGGAAACGGTGAATACCCAGGATAGGGATATGGATATGGTCCAGGATATGTGTCATATGGTAATGGGTATGGTGGAACATTTGGTGGTTGGTAGGGAGGTACCTCATAATTGGCCTCTTGTGCCAAATGTTGGATCATCGGCATGGAATAATCATAGTTTATGTGTTATACCAAAAGTGTCCTTTTAAATTTTATTTATTTTTCTATACTTTTAATTAAAAATAGTAAATATAATTAATAAATAAAATAATAAACAAAAAGAAACATAACATTAATTTTTGTTTCAAGTAACTAAGCCTATCACTACATTATTAGAATTGGATTTGGATTTGGGAAAGGTTTGAAAGATGTGAGAAAGATTTGAGAAAAAGGTAGGAGAGAGAAAATATATTATTATATGTAATTTGTGGTTGAAAAAATTATAAAATAAGAAAAAGAATAAATAATGTGTGGTTGAAAAAAATCTATCAAATAAAAAAAAAATTGATTGGATGGAATCAAGAAAACCCACCAAAATATGGTGGAATGAAATCTATCACATTTTTATTCCATCATTCCCAAATTGTGGGCCCTAGTTACAACCAAACAAAGGTTTCATTTTTTCTTTGGGTGATACCCACCTAAAAGCATGAACCAAACACACCCTAAATAGTCCTAACTTTATTATATCTCTATAGTAATTAGCAAATGAAACTAGCACATATATCAATGCTTATAAACTTTGTGGTGTATTTAGTACTACCTCCGTCCCAAAATTATAGTCCCCTTTTGATTTGTTCGGTCTTTCTTTCTCAACTTTGACTTTAAATATTTTTGTTTGTGTTATACAATAGTTGATGAAAATTATACCAATGAAAAATACATTTAAAACTCAATCCATTCATATATTTTGCATCAAGTATTATGTAATATAAACAAAAATATTTAAGGTCAAAGTTGAAAAATAAAGACCGAAAAAGTCAAAAGGGGACTATAATTTTGGGACGGAGGTAGTAGTACCCTTTATATTACGTTTTCCAAGTAGCGACGTTGATTTTTTTAAACACGGCTACTTCAATTTCTCTATCAAACACAACAACTATCACCAACTCCTTCTTGAATGATTGTAAGAAGTACTCTGTGTTTAAATAATTAATACCGTTACTTTAAAAATGTAATATAAAATAGTAAAAATATTTTTTTGGCAAATTTTAGTCACTCGATTAGACATTTCTTTTTACCAACTAACGATGACATATCTACGACAACTTAATTTAAGCTTTGGTTAATGCATGTTTTCCAGTTTTAGTAGTGGAATGTTCTAAATGATAGTAGTTTTTTTATTTACCAACCGATGATGACCTAGCTACAACAACTTTAAGCTTTGAATTTTTTTTATCAATGTTTATGTATTCTATGTAATTGGACAATATTTGTTTAAGAGCATGAGGAATGGTAACATGTTATAACACCAACACCTCCGCCACGTTAGCGTCACGTCATTTTAACACCAAATAACATAACACCAAAACACCAGGAACTTATAACACCTAATAACACCACTTTTTACAAATTCTACCCTCAACAGATTCATTTATTAAACATTCAAACATTTCATTAATAAAACTAAACATTACATAATAAAAACATTACAATTAAAAAAAACACATAAAAGAAATTAAAAAAAAATACGAAATGAAACATACGAAATAAACTACGAAATGAAACATATGAAATAAAAAAAGCTAGTCGGAGAATGAATTGGGGGAGAAACCGTTTCACTGTGTGTTTTTGATGTGTGTGTTTAAGAAATGAAATGGAAGCGTTTTTGTTTTATTTTTTTTGATTTATTAGTTTGACTTGAGATGACTAAAATGCCCCTTAGCCTATTTTAATTTTAAAAGGATAATTATTATACACCGTTGGATGGAAGGGAGATGGATGGTTGAGATCGCCCGGTTAGTTCTTTAGATAAAAGGTGTTTCGTATAGAACTTTTCTCATTAGTATATACTATTACATGTGTGAACAAAAATACTTGAAACAAAAAGTTCCGTTGCTTCTTATTCCTTCTATGTAATCTTTGTATTTTGTATTTTTGTTTTAAACTAGCCACCTAGACTTATAGCATAATTATTACAAATATGCTAACAATTTATAGGTGTTTTTCATTCCAGGTCGAGTTTTTGTTTTGGAGTTCTAAATTGCTTTGTAATATCTAGCTTTGTTATATTTGGCGCTAAAGAAAAGAAAAAAAAAAAATAAAAAATCCTTTAATGTTACTTTACTTGGAGGCTTGGAACTGAAGAAAGAATTGCTCCGATAGTTGTTGTGTGCTTGTGTTTGATAGGGATTTTTCATTTTTGACGTTCACAAATCCAAATAGAAGTACTCTGTGTTTAAATAATTAATACCGTTACTTTAAAAATGTAATATAAAATAGTAAAAATATTTTTTTGGCAAATTTTAGTCACTCGATTAGACATTTCTTTTTACCAACTAACGATGACATATCTACGACAACTTAATTTAAGCTTTGGTTAATGCATGTTTTCCAGTTTTAGTAGTGGAATGTTCTAAATGATAGTAGTTTTTTTATTTACCAACCGATGATGACCTAGCTACAACAACTTTAAGCTTTGAATTTTTTTTATCAATGTTTATGTATTCTATGTAATTGGACAATATTTGTTTAAGAGCATGAGGAATGGTAACATGTTATAACACCAACACCTCCGCCACGTTAGCGTCACGTCATTTTAACACCAAATAACATAACACCAAAACACCAGGAACTTATAACACCTAATAACACCACTTTTTACAAATTCTACCCTCAACAGATTCATTTATTAAACATTCAAACATTTCATTAATAAAACTAAACATTACATAATAAAAACATTACAATTAAAAAAAACACATAAAAGAAATTAAAAAAAAATACGAAATGAAACATACGAAATAAACTACGAAATGAAACATATGAAATAAAAAAAGCTAGTCGGTTGGCCGATTTTGCAACCTATATTTATCTTTGATTCTCTGTTTTTCCATTTTGATAAAATACGTCTCTTCCGGATCGATTTCACTCATTTTCATACCGAGAAATTTAAATTCTTTCAAACGCGTAGCCGTCTCGTCTTTCACTCAAGCCGCCTCGTACGCCGCTTGGGCCGCTTCCCGTCTAAGTCGAAGCTCGGTTGTCATAGATTCCAAGTTGCTTGACGCACTTCCACCGGTGCTAGTCGATGTATAGGATTTTTGTTTTTTTCCGGTGCGTGCTTTCCCGGCCGGACGTGGTCGTGCATCATGACCGAATAGCTCTTCGTTGCTTTGACCGGGGACGTCTCCGGTTAAGTCAATCGGTTAAGGCGCGTCCCATTTTGGACATGCCCTCAAAATCAAACACGTTTCCTCTTGACCAAACGAAACACCTTTGTGCTCGTCACGATAGAATTGTCTAGCATGCCTCATATCATCCATTTCACCTTCACCACTTTTTGTCAAACGTTTAGCACGTTTGTAAGCCGCTTCGAACTTTTGGCGATTTGCGTTCAACGTATGCCACTTGCTTGATAGCATATTTTTGTTACGATTTTTGAAATTTTTCCGGTTGAACTCGTTCATAACCCGATACCAAAACATGGTGGACTTTTGAGAAACTTCAACACTACTATCCTCGGAAACGGCCACCCAACAGACGGCAAGTAAAGCTTCTTCTTCCGATGTCCAACGTAACGTAGTATTGCTCACGTCGGGATTTCTTTCATCATACACTTGGGTTTCTTTGGCTTTTTTTGACATCCGTTTACCTCCACGTTTATGTTTTCATGGAGACGTAGCTTTGGGCTCCACGGACGCCGCTTGTGAGGATTGGGTTTGTGGTACTGGCGGTGTTTGTTGCTCGGTTTGGGTTAGTGAGAAATTTTGTTGCCACATTAACATAAATTGTTGTTGTTGTTCGGGGTGTCAAATTAAGTGGGTTAGGAGTTGACGAAGATCCGGCATTGTTCGGGTTAAGATTTCCAAAACCCATCATCAAGTTCATAAAACTTTGATCGTCACGTCCCGACATTGTTTTTTCTTTTTGTTTGTGATATAGGATCGAATGGTTTTTTCTTGTTGGTGAGTATATGTTGTATGTATATGTGAGTATTTTTAAGAGTGTAGATTTTTTTCCCCTATAAAACTAGCCGTTGGCCACCTTGTTTTCAAATGGTCAAATATTACTAGGGACTGTTTTGTACCAAAATGCAACATACAAAAACGCGCGTTAATGAAATAACGCATTTGGAAACGNTTATTTCCATTCTACTCTTGCGCTGGCAGCCAAGCCAATAATTTCCATTCTACTCTCTTCGAGACCGGTTTCTATTCTTGCCTAGGCAGCCAAGCCAATAATTTCCATTCTACTCTCTTCGTTTAAGAATTTTTATTTAAATAGTTGATATAACTGGTAATGCTAATTAATTTAGGTTCATTGTTCGAAGACAATACCTCTGAGGGAACCTTCGGGTAATTATTATTCATTTTCATTTATAAATAAGCTTAGACTATTCTCACATGCTTATATATTCAAACTGTAAATAATTTATTTTTGGAGTACATGCATGTTTGTTATGATGAGATGATGAACTAACTTTTATATAAACTTCGATGATCATGTCTATATTGGTAGATGTATCAAGATAACAGTCAAGGATTCATATAAATTGTATCATTATGTTTTTAAGCAAACGATACACATATGTCTTCTTTTTTTCCTGTTAGACAATAAGGTTATTGGCTCAAGCCCGATTATAAACTTGAGGTCTATTAGATTTAAGGTTTTCCACTACTAAAAAAGGAAGCATCAAGACCCCCACATGGAGACCGGATACTAAAGAAACGGGTCTCAAAACCCGGAATCCACCCCTCCAAAAATAATCTGGACCGGTTCTTACCAAGAAAACCGGTCTTGATTCAGGAAACAAACCTAGACCGGTTAATCTTATGAAAACCGGTCTATAAAAAGTTAAATGAGACCGGTTGTTCGTTTAAAGGATTATTTATTGAATGTAGACCGGTTATTTCATAAAAAACTGGCCTCCATAGATATTTGAAATCCTACAGACCTGTTCACGAAATTAATACCCAAAAGCACATTTAATGCCATCTTAAACTCACAACTTACCTACTCAGCTTCTTTATAACTTCCAAATACAAATTTCACATTCATTAAATGCATCTTATTCATCATCAAATACATTAGATACATCTTATTCATTGTCAAATGTATTAAATACATCTTAATCATTAAGTTTTAATTTAGCAATATAGATTACAATTTTACTTTCTTAGAGTTTTGAAGCTAATTCATTTTTTTGAATCTTCTTTTATATGTGTAGGGTCATTTGCGAAAATCATGTATGCCGAACACAATCTTTTTAAGATAGCTTGACTTACGATTTGTTGAAGTAAGGTATTATTTTCAATTATTTTTAAGCAAGCATATATATTCTTTTAACATCCATGTAGTAAAACTAATTAAAAAACATAGATGAATATAAAATTTAACACCCGTTCGATAGGATTGTCCCCATTTGGGACTACTTTTATAACATATTGTTTCATTTAGGATGGGAATACATATACAACTTTTAACATGTACACTACTTGGATTATTAAAATGTAGTGTAATCAACAAGCTGAAAGATGGGAATGTGGACATTATATACTCAAATGGATGCATGAATTTGTAACCGTTCATCAAGATCATTTTCCTAATAGTGTAAGTACTATCCTGAATGTTGATTGTAGAATATGTAAACGAAATTTCCATACTTAACGGATGTAACAAGTATGCTTAATTTTGTTTTGTGTTACAACTCTTAATTTTACATGTAGATCCCTTGGCAAAGCAATCGTCCGTTCTCCATTAATCAGATTGAAGACACTATCAAAAAGTGGCATCAGTTATGTCCAACTTGATTAACATTATTGATAGGTAGTTAGTTATGCCGTTTTCTTTTGTTTTAGGCATTTGTACGTTCTAGTATTTAAGTTAAGATGATATGTACGAACTACTTTTTTGTAACAGGCATTTTGGAACGTACATACGTTTAGTGCTAGAACTCGTTATCATCTGAGTTAAATTCTAGAATGTATGTACTAACGTTTATGGTTTATTAGTTAAACTTGGAATGTATGATGTGTTTGGTAATTTATGGATTAAAAGTTGTTTATGTATTGCTTGAAACTGGAATGTGGAAAGGGAATCTGGAATTTGAAATCTGGGTTTGTGCTGGAAACTGGAATAATTAAAAACATTCCTTAAAAAAAAGGTAATAGACAGGTTTATTGATAGAAACAGGTTTGTATATGTAAAACAAAACACGTGAAATACTAATAAACAGGTCTCGATAATGAAATTGGGATCAGGTATATAGATAGAAACCGGTCTCGATTGTGATAAACAAGACCCCGTTTTTAAATCGGTCTGGTTATGGTTTTCACATGGAGAGCCCCCCCTCTTAGAGACCTCGTGTAAAACACGTCTCGATGGATTCTACAACAGGTCTCGAAAGGACTTATTGTAGTAGTGTTCATTCTTTTGCTTATTATCAAAATTATGTATCGGTGAGACTACAAAAATATCACGTGACTACAAAGATATTGGTGAAACCTAATGACTTTTACCGTCGACATAGAGTTTACACTCAAATGTGGTACTTATATAAAAAGGTTTTAAAAGATAAATAAAGTACAGTGTAAGGGATTTTGAGATCGTAATCATTTGAGGGGTTAATATATTTTACAATTTTGTTGTTAAAACTATGTCTTGATTATAATACAGATGATATCTCATATAATTATACTCTCTTTGCTATTCTACAATTTTGTTGTTAATGATGATTAAATTAACATGATTATCATTCGAAAAGTTAATGTAAAACTAGGAACATTGGAAAGTGAAATTTCAAAAGTATAGAGAGAAATCAAAATCATTACCAACTTTGTTGAATTAAATGTAAACGACTAAGTTTTGTTGATAACAAGACCAAGTTTTTTTAGCTTTTGTGTCACCATAATAATTATGTATCTTTTTTCTCACTTATCACAGTTGAGGCATTGATTTTCTCATTTTTATTTTTTATGGATGATGAGTAGGTTTTGATGAATGNAACTGCTAACTATACAAAATTAAAAGTACTTATGTAAAACTTACAATCATGATAAGACAATGTTATTAAACTTAACGCCCATGTTTCAATTGTTTTGGTGGAAATTAAAGAAGTTTTTCAAAACAAAAATTGTTCAAAAATAACAATGTCACAAGATAGTTTGGCTACTTTATCGATCGAAAAAGAGTTAATATACCAAACTGATTCTAAAGACTTATTAAAGATTTTTCGTTAAAAAAATCCAATAATTATAAACTGCCAAAAAAAATATCTTTTAAACGAAAATGCATCATCTCCGAACATAGTTAGAACATCATGCATCAAGTCTTTAAAGATTTGATGCATTCAATGCATAATACATGTAATGATTAAAGTTTATAGGAAAGACTTGAAGTTTATCAAGATTTTATAAAAAAACTTTTCAGTTTTTGATGCAATACAAAAAAAACCCTTTCAAAAAGCTTTTTAGAATAGCGAAAAACTTCTAGCAATTTGAACTATTGTGGATGCTCTTAGATGCTTTCGGGAAGCTGAGACGCTTCTAATTGTATGGATTTGTTGCAAGCAATAATTTGTTTATGAGCAAATGAAAGCTGGTGTGTTGCTATAACACGCAAATGGTTGTACTTATACTACGAATGGAACAATGGTTTAATGCTAGATTTTTAGCACGTTGAATTCCAAAGAAATCGTTGTTATGTATTTTATTGAAAGGGAGTTAATTGTAACAAATGATTTGTAGTTACTTAGACACTTGAAAGCTTTTAACTATATGAAGCTACATTCCGTCTGCATGTCGCATGAGCACTCTGGTTCAGCTTGAACCACTTTAAATGGTTTATCGGTATACATTCTGATACAACCTACTTGTATCGGTAGTAGCACCTCTATAGCGGGTGCGGGCTCCTTAAGCAAAGAGGAAGAAGAACAGAAGTTTGACACTAAAATCTGATTACTTTCATTCACGAACAAATAACTTAAATACTAGTTAGGAGATAATCTCCAACTTGGACTCCAACACATATCCTAAAAAAACAACTTATACTTATCCTAAAACAAGACAT
>LBNU01023100.1:1674-32721 GCA_014162995.1 Artemisia annua
AAAAAAAATCCTTATATAATGTACTTACATATCGATTTCAGTTTATCATATTTTCTGTTGGCTATTGAAAAAAAAAAAAAAAAAAAAAAAAAAATTTAAAAAAAAAAATTTTAAAAAAAAAAAAAAAAAAAAAAAAAAAAAAAAAAAAAGTAGTATACCTTGGGGCCATTGAGGAATAGGAGATGGAAGAACAAATTACTTTTGTTGTTGTTTCAATTCACCAGTGATATAATAATCATAATAAGACTTAAAATTCAAACATTTTTATTTGTTTTGATTTTTTCGAATGAAGAAGAACCAGAAAACAATTAAACCCCTTTTTAAAGCCCTACTAACTTAACTTCCTTCTCCTTCTCGTATAAGGTTTTCTGTGTTTAACTTGTTTATCTACTCCATATTATTTAAGTTGTCACTTTTTACCATTGTATGTAGCATTCTTTATTTTTCCCAATCTGTCAATGAACTTGCAAAATCCGCATGTAGCGGTGACCCGTTTGACCTGCTGGAGCAGGTTAAGCTAACGATCGTTAGGTTTATGATTGCAATGTTAGTCCTTTAGACTAACGATCGTTTATCATGGCTACATAGAATGACAAAAAGTATCAAGTTAGATGACTTTAATTATTTTTAAAATTTATATACGTTTTTTACACGTTTTTGCACACATTTTTATACATGTTTTTATACACACATTTTTATACACTTTTATACACACGTTTTTATACACGTTTTTATGCATGTTTTTATACGGATTATTATACACACATTTGTATACACGTTTTTATGCACGTTTTTATACACACGTTTTTTATACACACGTTTTTATGCACGGTTTTACACACGTTTTTAAATGTTTAAATACATACATTTTTATACACACATTTACACACGTTTTTATATACGTTTTTATACACACATTTTTTGCACGTTTTTATACACACGATTTTATACACGGGTTTTTATACATTTTTTTATTAACACATTTTTATACACGGGTTTTTATACACGTTTTTATACACATATTTTTATGCACGTTTTTTTATACACATTTTATACACACATTTTTATACACATTTTTACACACATTTTTTATACATGCTTTAATGCAGGTTTTTATATGGACTTTTTTACACACGTTTTTATACACGTTTTTACACACGTTTTTATACACGTGTGTAAAAACGTGTATATGTGTAAAAACGTGTAAAAAAGTTAAATTAAATAAGTAAAAAAAAGTTAAATTAAAAGTGTGTAAAAAACTTGTATAAAACGTGAAAAAATCATATGGAAAACTCGGTCACCCCAAGTGTCATCTACACAGCCCATATGGGGCGTTTACTTGTAATTATAAATACCCTTTCCCACACAAGGGAAAGAAGGGTTGGATGTTCATTTTGCTTTGAAGCTAATATATTTCACTTTCTCTCTCTAGAATATCTCAACCTTACTTTCTTTATTTAAGAAATTCGACTTGAACTTAATCTTCACCTTGTGTTATGATAACCAATATCTTACAAAAATGTATATAAAAACATGAAAAGATAAATTAAAAACGTGCGTAAAAACGTATATAAAAACGTGTGTAAAAAACGTGTAAAAAAGTTGAATTAAAAGTGTGTATATAAACGTGTGTAAAAACGTATATAAAAACATGTTAAAAAAAGTGTAAAAAAGTTAAATTAGAAGTGTAAAAAAGTTAAAAATTAAAAGTGTGTGTAAAAACGTGCATAAAAACGTGTGTATATAAACGTATATAAAAATGTGTGTTTAAAAACGTGTGTATAAAAATGTGTGTAAATGTGTGTATAAAAATGTATGTATTCAAACATTTTAAAAACGTGTGTAAAACCATGCATAAAACGTGTGTATAAAAAACGTGTGTATAAAAACGTGTATACAAATGTGTGTATAAAAATCCGTATAAAAACATGCATAAAAACGTGTATAAAAACGTGTGTATAAACGTGTATAAAAATGTGTATAAAAAGGTGTATAAAAATGTNTGTAAAAAAGTTAAATTAAATAAGTAAAAAAAAGTTAAATTAAAAGTGTGTAAAAAACTTGTATAAAACGTGAAAAAATCATATGGAAAACTCGGTCACCCCAAGTGTCATCTACACAGCCCATATGGGGCGTTTACTTGTAATTATAAATACCCTTTCCCACACAAGGGAAAGAAGGGTTGGATGTTCATTTTGCTTTGAAGCTAATATATTTCACTTTCTCTCTCTAGAATATCTCAACCTTACTTTCTTTATTTAAGAAATTCGACTTGAACTTAATCTTCACCTTGTGTTATGATAACCAATATCTTACAAAAATGTATATAAAAACATGAAAAGATAAATTAAAAACGTGCGTAAAAACGTATATAAAAACGTGTGTAAAAAACGTGTAAAAAAGTTGAATTAAAAGTGTGTATATAAACGTGTGTAAAAACGTATATAAAAACATGTTAAAAAAAGTGTAAAAAAGTTAAATTAGAAGTGTAAAAAAGTTAAAAATTAAAAGTGTGTGTAAAAACGTGCATAAAAACGTGTGTATATAAACGTATATAAAAATGTGTGTTTAAAAACGTGTGTATAAAAATGTGTGTAAATGTGTGTATAAAAATGTATGTATTCAAACATTTTAAAAACGTGTGTAAAACCATGCATAAAACGTGTGTATAAAAAACGTGTGTATAAAAACGTGTATACAAATGTG
Source organism: Artemisia annua (assembly GCA_014162995.1). Classification (NCBI taxonomy): domain Eukaryota; kingdom Viridiplantae; phylum Streptophyta; class Magnoliopsida; order Asterales; family Asteraceae; genus Artemisia; species Artemisia annua. The sequence goes on from LBNU01023100.1 coordinate 4,381, forward strand.
TGTATAAAAATCCGTATAAAAACATGCATAAAAACGTGTATAAAAACGTGTGTATAAACGTGTATAAAAATGTGTATAAAAAGGTGTATAAAAATGTGTGCAAAAACATGTAAAAAACGTACATAAATTTTAAAAATAATAAAATCATCTAACTTGTTAAAAATGTAAAAAAAAACATACATAAATTTTAAAAATAATAAAAGTCATCTAACTTGTTACTTTTTGTCATTTTATGTAGCCATGATAAACGATCGTTAGTCTAAAGGACTAACATTGCAATGATAAACCTAACGATCGTTAGCTTAACCTGCCCCAGCAGGTCAAACAGGTCACCGCTACACGCAATGAACGGATTTTGCAAGTTCATTGACAGATTGGGAAAAAAAAGAATGCTACATACAATGGTAAAAAGTGGCAAGTTAAATACATTTTCATGTAATTTGCCCTATTCTACTTATACGGAGTACTTTATTTTAGCTTGGGGACATGATGACGTATAGTCTGTATTCGGGTCACGAACCCGAATATTAGACGTCACTAATACTTAAGCCCACCATGTGTGGGCTATTATGATAACGGTCTGGGCCCACAAAGGCCCAAACCCAAAGTTATTATGGATTTGATATCGGATATCTCCTATTTATGGGATATATATCAAATATCCGATATAGGCGGACACGCCGAAAAGTGAGGAACACGAAACCGATAAGGATTCGTGTGTATATATATAGGGCATCATGGCTCTCGTCAAAGGTACGATTTACAACCCTAACTCTTCAATACAACCCTAAAACCGATTACTTACTCTCACGTCTGAGGATAATCGTGGGAGACAATCCCACGATAAGCCTAGCGGTGTTTGTTTGCTTTCTTAGTGCGCAGGTCTCAAACATTAAGATCTAATTGGTACGAGAATAGGAACCCAAATAAGGAACGCCCAACTTTTGTATCAACAGTTAGAGTAAATTACACTGCTGGTTCCTAAACTTTTAAGAATTTGCGTATTGACTCCCAACCTATCAAACATCGCAAATTTAGTCTCCACATTTTTGATTAATTACGAATTTGGTTCTTTTTTGGTCAATAACATATCATATCACATGCAAGCTTGGAGTTGACGATTATATTTGAAATAAGTACGATACAAGAAAACGCTATGCCTACGTGAGCAGAGTCGTATTTGAGGGTGTACGAGGTGTGCGAGGTGTGCTATCGCACAGGGTCTCAAAATTTTAGGGGCCTCAAAATATATATCCTTTTATATATTTTAGAGCCTCAAAAGTTACTTCCAACTTCAAAATGTTAACGATATATGAAATTATGCTCTAAATATCATTTTAAAGTGGTTTAGAGTGACGAAAAACGCATTAAAACTTAAAGCTAGATGGTTACAATAAATTTTCATCATCATGTTTAGGCCTTATGAAAATTTTTGCACAGGGCCTCCGCTAACTTAGCTACGGCACTGTACGTGAGGATTAATTTGTCTATTTAAATTATATCAACATACTAAGCATTGGGCTTAAATAGCCCGTTTGTTATTAAACTCGGCCCTTTTTTAACATTTTGGTATAACCCGAGACACTCCGAACTATTCATCCTCACTCACAACTCCTTTACGTCTTTGAGATCCGATCGGTGTAGCTCCGACCAGCGCATCCAACGCCGATTAGATCCGATCTGTTGAGTTTTTTTGCATCTACAGTTGTCTGTGAGGGAATGAACAGTCTTATAAATAGTAATATGATTATTGTATTCGTTTTGTGGATCTCTTTAAGCCATATGTTACTGCTACAGTATGTCGGGGTTTTTCATCCACATATTTTTGGTAGATCGGTTTATATCAATTGGGTTTTGGTAGATTGCTTATTTTTTGATAAAGAAAAACGCTGCCGACGTTATTGTTTCACCAAATTGTCTCGTAAAATCTATTGTAGGTGTGAATTTGTTATTGTGTTTTTTCCTTTTTTTATTTATTTTATTTTATTATTATTATTATTATTTTTTTGGTATTGGTTAGTTTCTGATTGGATTTAGGGTTTTGCTTAATTAAATTGTGCTTATTGTTATTGTTGGGATGCTTTATGCAAGTAGATTAGAATCCTTAGTTAACCTTGCGAGTTTCGAAGATTACCTATGTTTTCTTATGCTGAGGGTAAGATGATTTAATCTGGGTTTTTTTGGGTTTAGGAGGGATAATTTTACATATTTCTGCCAAATCCTTCTATTATTAAGTATGGCTGGTACCATTTAGATGCGTACTGCATTTGTTTTTTTAGAAGCAAATCATCAGGGAAAAAAACCAATCAGGAAGAGGTGTAATTTTTTTGTGTTTGTTAAAATTGTTTGTGGTGATTGTTAAACTTATATTATGCAGGCTCTTTGAATGAGACATCGTTTTTTAAAAATAAATTTAGGCTCTTTAGTGTGTTTAACTATTGGTTATGATTTTGTGGTAGGAAATCTTGGCGAGGTAACCACGTATTGATTGTGGTTACAACCATGGTGTTGGTGTTGCTTCAATGTTTGCAGCCTTGTTGACCTGCGGTTCTTACCCTGATTTTTTACAATTGTGAGATAAAAGAGATACCCAAAAGTGTCTCACTCATTTGTGTTAACTGCTATTACGGTTTCTTTTGGTTGTAGGTCATGTTACTGAAATTGTTAGAGGCCTGAGAGCAGCCGTATTTTGGTCGGGCGTTTACACTAACGCAGCTATACCAGTTGTTCCGGCTTTGTGAAATCGGTTATTGATGAATGCCCTGAGAGCAGCCGTTTTTGGCGGGGCGTTTACACTAACGCAGCCATAGCGGTTGTTCAGCCTTTGTGAAATCTGTTATTGATGAATTATATAAGTAACATTGATTTTTAAGAAATTTTTATGCCTGTGATGATTGTTGGAATTTCGGCGAGATGTTCCGACCCTAACTTGGTGGGCCAAGGACCGGATGGCATAGCATACATGCCTGCTATGCAACCGGCTTTCTTTGCAGCCGTAGGGGAATTTGGACACTTCTATGATCTCAACACCATATATAGATTTGAGGCTAATATTTTTTGATTATTAAGCTTTACTCGACTATTTGTCAAGATGCTATTACTGAAATTGTTTAAGGTCTGAGACCGGTCGTATCTTGGCGGCACTTTTACAGTGTTGCATTTGTTAAGATGTCATTTCCCATGTTTGTCTATTGGTGAGGTAACCACTGTGTTTGGTGGTTGCAGCCGTTGACCATCCTCAGTTGTAAGATTTTTTGGCAAAATCTCAGACATGAAACCTTTGGTTGTCTCACTTTTAGCATACCACGAAGCTACACCGATCGGATCTCAAAGAGGTAAAGGAGGTGTGAGTGTGTGTGAACAGTGAACATTTTGGGTTTCACTAAATTGTTAAATGGGCCGGGTTCAATAGCAAACTGGCTATTAAAGCCCAACGGTTAGTATATTTATATAACGAGGATGGCTGCGAGCCGCCGCGTTGTGGCGGGGCAGCGATCAACAGCACGGTAATTGTCCTGGGTTAAGGCTTTCGCATGCTAGGTTTTTTGCAAGGGCCTTCTAGGGTGGCTGCCTGGTGCTTTTTTTTAGTGTTTTCTTTGTTGTTTTGGTTTTGTGGATACAGAGGACTGCTTGGTTTTTGGATGGTGATGTGCAAAACAATGCATAAAAAAAGAGAGGAAAAAAGAGAAGAAAAGGGCTAAGATACTAAACGTGGACAATAGCAATGGGCCAGCCCAAGAAATTAAAAGTCCAAAACGACATGTGGTAGCAGACCAAAAAAAAGCCTATAGCCCATTCGCAAGACGACAAAAACGGCACGGTTCCATAAGACCACCCGTACATTATATATATAGTAATGTATGGGTTTTATTAAACGTGAGGTTGTAGGCCTTTTGGCGAGGTAGATTACTACCCGGGGCGATGATGACTTTTTCTGCATATTAACTGTTCCATGAGTGTGGCTCACGCATTCGCATATCTTGGCGAGGTAACCACGAATGTTACGTGGTTGCAGCCATGGCAGGTGTGTCAAGTCGCCCAAGGAAAGGCATATCTGAGCCTCATATGAATAAGTTTCTTTGAATTTCATATTTTTAAATAGAAATTTGGGCAAATGGAAATGGGTCATCTTTTTTTTAACCGGCAGTAAAGGTCCAACAAATGATTTAACTTTATGCTTTTCCAGTCTTAAGTTGTCATTATTCTGAAATGTTTATTGACTTTTTTTATACATCTCACACGATTTCTTTTTGGTTCTCATTGTTTGTCTTGGCTATTTGAAATTTCAGACTATTAACCCTCATGGATGATACGCATAGGGAGGTTGAGGAGACAACAGACCAAACAAAAGCAGGTGTTTAGAAGATTGTGAGCGCGAGGTATGTCAGACTGTAGAATTGCACTCTGAGGAAGTCGGTAATGTTTACAAAAGATGATTTGGGAGTACCAATTATTTTTTCAGGTTCCTTTCTAACCTTTCCTTCTCTCATTGCTGATCTTTGTCAGGTTATTCTTCTTCTATATGCAAACATAAATTGTTGCACTTGAGGGTACATCCCACTCATGGACATATCGAACTCTGAAGGTAAGTGAATCTGTTTAGATTCTACCAAGACTGCTTTTTTTTTTTTTTTTTTTACTGAATACATGTCACGTTCAACATTACAACTAAACATGACAAGAAATGAAATAGGAGGGATTTTTTATTGTACAGAAAGTTTGAGGTTTGTGGCATTTGTACTAGAGTAAAATGCAGAAATCATCCCTGTGGTTTGCAAAAATTGCAGAAATCGTCCCTGGTCTTCCGAAAGTGCAGGCAGCCTCCCTCTGGCAAAACTTTTGGATCATTTTGGTCTCTGGTTTTTACCGTCGTTAGGTGGATTTCGTTAGCAGTTACACATTAGCCCCTTTTGGCCAACGATCGTTCCAACGTTCATCCTTTAAACTAACGACCGTTTATAATTTACTTTTTTTGGGTTATTTAAAGTGTTTCGACTTTTTATATACATTTTTTTTATAAAAAAATATATGTTTTTGTATACAAGTTATTATATACGTATTTATAACAACATATACGCTATTATATACGGTATATAATATACCTTTTTATATATGTTATTATATACTTTTTATATGTTTTTATATATGTCTTTGTATATGCTTTTATATAAGTTTTTGTAAATGTTTTTATATACGTTTTTATGCACGTTCTTATATATATTTTTGTATACATTCTTATATACGTTTTATATGCTTTTATATACGTATTTATAAAAATATATACGTTTTTATATACCTTTTTATAGGTTTTTATATACCTTTTTATAGGTTTTTATATACCTTTTTATAGGTTTTTATATACATTTTTGTATACATTTTTATATACGTCTGTGTATACATTTTTGTATGCGTATACATACGTTTGTGTATACTTATATAAAAACATATATAAAAACGTATAAAAAGTGTGTAAAAATAAAAATGTATATAACAACATATATGTTTTTATAAATACGTATATAAAAGTGTATAAAAATGTATATAAAAAGTATTAAAAAAAACTTTATCAAATGTAGACAAAACGTATAAAAAGTTTATACGAACATATATAAAAAAATTATATAATAAATATATAAGAATATATACAAAACGTATATGAGAACGTGTATAGAAACGTATATAAAAACGTATATATAAATGTATATAGAAACATATAAAAAATTGTATATAAAAACGTATATAAAAGCCTATAAAAACTTATATAAAATGTATATAAAAACATACATACTTTTATAAAAAATGTATATAAAAAATCAAAAAACTTTAAATAAACCAAAAAAAAAAATTATTAACGGTCCTTAGTTTAAAGGATGAACGCTGCAACGATCGTTGGCCAAAAGGGGCTAACGTGTAACTGCTAACGGAATCCACATAAGAACGGTTAAAACCAGGGACCAAAATGATCCAAAAGTTTCGCCACAGGGAGGCCGCCTGCACTTTCGGAAGACCAGGGACGATTTCTGCAATTTTGGCAAACCACAGGGACGATTTTTGCATTTTACTCTTTGTACTATTTATACAAGTGTGGCCTTAAGTTGGCGGAAAAACATACCGAAATGTAGTAATTGGTTTATGGGTTTTATTAGTAAGGTGCATGAAAAATATGTGTTTGAACTTGAAAACCTGTAACCACTAATCCGAGTAATGATTTTTAACAGATTTAGTATAACCTGATTCATATATGTTGGGCCATGGCAGTCTTCTTTTTTTATCATTTTCGGATTAATCTTTTTTTTCACTTCCATCGAGTTCCGATAAAAGGAACCATGTGTATTCCAATAGCTTTAATGTTTAAAAATGTTTTAAAGTTTCCTGGTGATATAATGTATACATGTAGTTCCAGAGACACATATTTTGGGTTTGGGAAGATGAATACAGAATATACCTTTGGAACTTGCTAGAGTGTTCTGCAGTTTGCACAATGTGCATTTCATACTTTTGTGAACCAAAGTAAAGACTTGGACGTTCAACTTACAGAGTCCAATTTGCGCATTGAAGAGACAAAGTCACAACTTTAAAAAATGAACATTAACATAGCTGATGTTGATATAAATAATGCCTAAAAACGTTATTAATATTTCTCGATATCTCTATGTTTTGATAATCACAAAACATAAACTCATTAAACTATAAATTATGACGTAAACAAGTATTTAGTCGTAAATATTCATTTTAACATCCAAATCACTTAAGGTATGAATAAACAAAATGTCTAATGCATTTTATGATCAAAGGAACATTTTCTTAATCATTAGATTTTTTATAAAATGTCACGAATATTTTATATCTTTTAGAAAATCATTTTTGGTATTAATAAAAATGTTTAATTAACCAAATATATGAATTCAAATTTTCAACCAAAAATGGCAAAAATGTTCCAGAAAAACCTTCCCCACAAAAAGACAAAGCTGGGCAACATTCTGATTGGGCGGCCCCTTAATTATAAAGCGGCCCCCTTAATTATTAAGGGGACCGGCCCCCTAATTAGGGGACCGACCACGCTCCTCAGTCCCCCAGCTTTGCCTATAAATACTGGACATTCCCTGCATTTTTTCCTCACCTTTTGCACCCCAAACTTTCTGTTCTAAATCTCTTTACATATCTTTCCAAATCCTTTGATCATATAATCATAAGCTTTTGTTTCCAAGTGATCCAAGCTTCAACCATTCAAGTGCAAAAGAAGAATACTTCTACTCTTCAAGACAAGAAGTATTACAACTTAGTATGATCCAATCACCTAAGTTGTTGGTGTATTATACTTTGTGAATCATTCATTCATTTGTGTATAAGGTGTATATATATATTAGTTAGAAGGTGTGTATACTAGTTAGATAGTTGTGAATATAAGTAANGATCATATAATCATAAGCTTTTGTTTCCAAGTGATCCAAGCTTCAACCATTCAAGTGCAAAAGAAGAATACTTCTACTCTTCAAGACAAGAAGTATTACAACTTAGTATGATCCAATCACCTAAGTTGTTGGTGTATTATACTTTGTGAATCATTCATTCATTTGTGTATAAGGTGTATATATATATTAGTTAGAAGGTGTGTATACTAGTTAGATAGTTGTGAATATAAGTAAGCAGATTAGATTGGTGGGTTAGTTGGTAAAGTTGTGAAGAAGAAGTAGAACTAGAGCTAAGTTGTGAAGAAGTAGTGGTGTGAAGAACTAGAGCTAAGTTGTGAAGAAGAAGTAGTGGTGTGAAGAATTAGAGCTAAGTCGCGAAGAAGTAGAGGTGTGAAGATCTAGAGCTATGTCAAGAAGAAGTAGTGGTGTGAAGAAGTTGTGAAGAAGTCCTGTAGTGACTAGTGGTGTGAGATTGGTTCTAGCTACGATTAAGACTCGACATTTAGCTTAGTGTCGTTAATTGGTGTAAGCAAAAGTTGTGTAAGGTTTTCTCCGCCATAAGGGAGCTTGTTGACGTAGTGAAGAAAACTCTCAAGTTAGGTGCTCGGGGAGTGGATTAGGGCGAAGAGGTGCTTCGTAGCCGAACCACTATAAATCTCTTCTCTCGCGGTTCGATCTTTCCATCTCTTACTTATTATCTTACTTACATTCTTATTGCTTTAGTACATAAATATAATTGTTCATATTGTGCAAGACTTGATTTCACATAAACTCGAATCAAAAGTTTTTAAAGTAAACAAAGTTTTAAAAACAAAGGTTTTCATAACAAATTAAAAAGACGTAAAACTATTGTTAGGAATTCAATTTTTCATATTAAAGACTCGGTCACCCCGAGTATGGTTTAGCATTATATAGCTCGTAGTATTTATCGTTAGTTGGTAGTTATTTAGATTAAGTAACATCGTGGAAGACGGACGGGTCTTTACCCACAGTATACCCGATCCACAGCCCGAGAGATGGGCGTATTGTAATAAGTATAAATACCCCTCTCCACATGTGGAGAGGGTTGGACCTTCTCATTCTTTCAAGCTAATGCATGTTATTTTCTCTCAAGGTTCCATCTCACTTTCTCACTCTAACTTCTCTCTAACATTTCTTCTTCTATTCGATCCATAACACACAAACCATACGTGTTTATGATGGGTTAGTGGCTTACAATTGGTATCAAGAGCCTAGGTTACATCCTTGGGATTGTTTGTACTCGGATTTTTACTTGGTTTGTAGGGTTTCTCTTTGGTTCGAATGGTATAGGAAGAAAACACTTGAGTTCGCGCTTATTCGTGGTTGAGTTTGTGATTTTCTTGTACTTTTAGGCTTAGTGGTATTAGATAAACTTAGGTTTTCAGTTGGTTTGGTAATTTCTTTCGTTATTTTGGAGATTCAGTGATTTTAGGTTGAGTTTCATTGTAGCGGTTAGCTCGTCTGTGATGTTTCGGGGCAGCGGTTAGCTCACTTGATACAACAGTTAGCTTGATTTTTCTATTTGTGGACAAATGGACAAAAAACGCTAGATAATGACTGTTTTGGCGGTTAGCTGTTAGCGTTTAGTACATTCTGGCTGTCAGTGAAGTCAGCGGTTATCTTCGTTAGCGGTCACCTCCTTAGCGGTTACCTTCATCAGCGGTTTCCTCTGTTCAGCGTTTACTTCTTTGCTGTGGTTATCAACAGTCAGCGGTTACCTCCTTTCAGAGTTTACCAAACTCAGCGTTTAGCTTAACTTAGCGGTTAGCTCTTGCAACTAGGCAGTGTTTGAGGACTAAACTGGTTAAGTATTTCCTGTGATTTGTTAATTACTCGCATTTGGTGAATTGTTGTAACCTAAGTCGTTTCGATTAATCTGAGTGTGATTTAACATTGTGAGTTAATTCTTACGACTCGACTTATTATGATCGGATATATTGTAACTTGACTTGTCACGACTTGACACTTAGTGCAAGTTATTACATCTCACGGTTTCTTCTTAATGTTTGTAAAATCCCATGCACGGTCATATCATGTCAAATTCTTCAGATAGTGCCATACCTGAGATACTCAAATTGTACGACATGGTAGACGAACATAAGATGTCCAACCCTGGACAACAAATACACGGGTTTGAGTCTGATACTGCAAGAATGGAATAGTTGTGCTCGAATTCTCAAGTGAAAGTGATTCATCAGCCACTTAAATCGCCCGATAAGGCAAATGACAGTTGCATTGAATGTTTTCGACTACTTCATTCACACCTCACGGTACTTTTAGAGGGAACTGGATTCAAGATGGGATTCGAACGTGCATTTGCAACACTCTTTGGTCAAGATGTTCAGATTTTCACAGATACAATGATTCTTAACTTAAGTCAATTACAACAATATCTTGACCAAGGGGAATCTTCCAATACTGGATCCATGGCTGCCCTTTGTGTGATCAACAAACAACTTCAAGTGTTCATCGATTCGAAATTCACTGAGGATTATGACTACGACAGTCAGATGACGAAAAGGTGTTTTGCTGATCACTCGGGAATTGATGTTGACACGTTCAGAGATACACTCATCCAACTCATAGGTAATGTGAAGAGGTTCATTCAGGAAAGAGCACAGCACAAACTTAAGTATGATGACAAGGTGAAGGCATGTCAGGTGCAATCATGTGATGATATTAGTAATTCGGGTAAAGCATCTGATGTTGGGTCAGTTGTCACGATATGCCAAGGACCAAAGACTGATAAGCTTGACACTACCAGCAGTTCAGTGACTCTTATTACACATGACATGGATGCAGATTTCAGATCAGTAACAGAACAAGTGTCATGTGCTGAGGTACCCCTAACTGAACATCATAATGTGCTTTCTGATGAACGACTGCATACTGATCAAGTTATGCCCACTTATGACACATATTTGTTGGAAAATACTGATAGCAATACCACTTCTGATTCGATAAATATGAATAATAAAGGGGGAGAAAGTGGTCAGGATGCTGAACGTAATGATGAGTCAAGTTCTTTGTTTTCAGCCGAGTCTTTTAAATCAAATGATATGGTTGATAAAAGGGTTTTTAATGAGCTTTCAAACAGATTTTACAACTTGAAAAACATTGTATTTCACTTGAAATCGCAATGCAACAAAAGGAAGAAAGTTTTCAAACTAACCAACCATGTAAAGATCCGGAACTTCCTGATTTCCATGAACTCTTTATGATTAATGAATTGAAAGCTCAGCTAGAAACCAAGGATTGACAATCAACAACCTGAAAAATCGTATTACTGAGATGTGTGATAGGTGTAATGAAGTGAATGCTATACATGAAAGTAATGCCATTGCAACTAGAAACAGTGAATTGGAACTTAATGTGGCTGGATTACTTAAGGAAAATGAGTCTTTGAAAAAGCATTGTAAATACCTGAATGAGTCAATCAAAGAAACGAGAACTAAGCTAATTGAACAAACAACCTCTTTGACTGCCAAAAATGATGAATTCAAAGCTCAAATTCAGGAAAAGGGTTTCACGATAACAGCATTAAAGAACGAGCTAAGAAAACTAACCAGAAATAGTGTGAACACTAAGTTTTCAAAACCATTCTCTAAACCATCAATTTTGGGAACACCGCCTCTGTGCACTAAATCAGTTGTTAGACAACCAGCTGCGTTTAAATCTGAACAACGAAAATCTTCTAAGTCCTGGTGTGCCACCCAAGTTGATGAAAAACAAGGTTTGATAATAGCAGTCACTTCACATTCTAAGTCAAATATTAGGTCTCATTTTCATAAAACAAATGAACGAACTGCCAGCACTCATGCTAGACACACTCAATCCACTAGGATCAGAAACGTTGATAAGCCTGTATTGCCTATAAGGTATACTCACAGAAGAATGGGAAACAAAATCAATTACCAGAAGAATACTATAGAGCATGTTAAACCCAACAGGTTTAGATCTTCTCATAAATGGGTACCAACGGGTAGAATGTTTATAATGGATGGTCTCAAATGGTCAAGTGTTTATAAGCCTGTTCTCATACACAAGACTAACAAGGAACTCCAAAGTGGTCTTAGTGTATGCTTCATTAATCCATGCAAATGCTCATCCTTTCATTATGAAAATGCACATCTTCCTAACCCAAGTGCAAATCCATCATCTGGTAACATCAAGAAAATTCAAGTATGGCTACCAAAGGCACTGAAATCTCCTGTTTCAGGAAATCAAACTCTCCATCATTGATGTGGCCTATTCATGACTCCTGATTAATTCATCTCAAGACTCAAACATCCACTGTTGTGAAAAGAATGACCAACAGTGTTCATTCTTCCCGTATCCTTGTACATATCTCATTCAGTATAGAATAAAGTTTTTTTTTTATTTGTCCCCTGTTATTAGCTTCTAATAAGTCATTCTATGCACTGACATAAGCATGTTTTTCTGGCATCGATAACATTTACGGACCTAGAAATGTCATTCAATAATGACACGGGTCTTTAAATGAAGTTCGAACAGAACCTCAACATATGTCTTTATTTTGCCATTACTTTGCATGGCAACTGGTACTTCTAGGTTAGATTTCTCATGGATTACTTCACATCCGTGCTCATGATGTCATTTGGTGCATGTATTTGTCATAATATGTTACTTAAATTGTATTTGTTCAATGGGTGTCAAGCATAAATTGTATAAATTCAATCAATGCACTCTGATTAGTAATCAGGTCATTGCTTGAGGGGGAGAGTTATGTTTCTGTGCATATATGTCTTGTGTGATATTTTACTTGCTTACTTGGCATTTGGCATTTGGTTATTCCTAGTGGTTACTTCGTTCTTGATTAGATGTTATTGGTTAGGTACTTATTATGTTAAGTTCAAGGGCCAATCTTGCAAACCTTGAAAATATTAAGTACAAGGGCTGGTGTTGTCAATAAGGGAAAGGTAACAAGTATGTAGTCAAGTCTAGCGGTTACCTTCCAATCGTTTTCTTTTCTTTTTTTTTTCAAAACCTTCACTCCTAACCTCTCTCTCTATCTCGACCTACACGCTAGATTCATCCACGGTTAAGATTTATAGGTATTTAATGATTTATTGATTAAGTTTGTATCCTATTTCCTAGTTTTATACCTAACAATGGCTATCTTGAATATGTTGGTGTAGGGCTCGTAGTGTCAAATCCTTCACAGCGATTAGGTTAGTGGTGTGTTGGTTTGGATCTGTTGCGTATGCTTATACTTTGTTACTGATGCGTGTCGAAAGCTTTAAATTTATAATACTAGATTTTACCAAACGAATGAATAACAACATAACACGGGCAGTGTACCCTTTCATATGTAATATAGCCTAAGGTAAGTCCAGGTCGTTCAACGAGATTTGTAGCAATTAACAGAGAGTTTATCAAGAACAAAGTCAAATGATTGTCACATATCAAATAGCTAAACGTGTGTATAGCAAAGCAAAGTATCAAACAAGGCATGATCCACATAACATAACAGATAGAGATAAAGCAAGACTTTATATAAACAAAAGCATGGAAGTTACAACTATTGGTGTATTAACCGTAACAAACATATCTACCAATAATGACATAGAATCCTTTCGACCTATAGACTACATCATCACGAGCACATTAAGAATGGTTTATATCGAATACGCATACATATGAATTCCTCCCAACCCGGCATTTCTACATAAGGAAGGGTCTTAAACATCATTCCACTTGGTTTGTTTAGCAATTTACTATCCAATTTCTACAAGTATAGTATTGATTCACTTGGCCAAGACGACTCAAAATCAACCATACACAATTGACCCTTTCGACCTACTTCAATTGCTAATGATCAACAAAAGGATAAACAAGCTCCAAGCAAAAGTAACATCGAATCCATAACCATTCATATTCACAAGTTATACTAATATCGTCTAAATATCATATCATAACCAAACCAATAACCAATATCACAAACATAGACAAATTCAGAAACATTATCATTATTATTAGTAAAAAAAATGTACCATAGTTGTTTACGAGAGTAATATGATAACAAGTAACCAAAACCATTATTCCTACCAATCCGAGACTAGCCCAAACCAACTATCCATGATCATACAACAACCCAAGTCTCTGAAATAACCCAAGGAAGTGTCACTCTTGCCTCTGAAAATCAGCAACATGTCACCAAATGGTGTGTTTGGTAACGAGGTTTATTGTAACACCCCCAAAAGTTGTCAATAACAGCGGAACACTTAATAATGACAGCGGAAGACTTTCGGGGTATTACTTCAAGGATCTTTGTCACAATCATAGTAAACGACACAAAGTGACGTATTAAAGTTTAATTTATTTCAAAATACCAAATATCCAAAGATCATGACATTTCATAAGTTAAGAACAAGTTTTATTCTGAAAGAAATAAAGTAGTTTATTAAAGTCCATGCTGTGTTTATGCCCACTCCGTGCCTTCAAGTTCCGTTTTGTTTAGTTACCTGAGATAAACATGCTAAAGTCAACATAAAGTTGAGTGATATTCATAGGTTTAAGTTTAATAGTTTGAACCACAAGTTAAAGAATGTATTGCAATCACATGCAATCAACAAGTTTAAAATCAATGTTCCTGTTATTGCCTTAAGCTCATGACACGCAACGATTAACAACCAATCATAATCTCAAATTATGACGGTAAGTAATAGGCCCCCAAGATAGGTATTTGTCAATAACCTATTATAAGAACAATAAAGTGCGCCTGGTGTTTCCTCTAACGACCAAACGAGGATTGTTAATCACTAATAGTACTATCCACACTTATATACGTTCACCCTGCAAGTGATTAAGGTTCATGATCGAGGGACTTTTGACAATAGTAACTTAAGCAAATAACATTAGCCTGACGGTATCATAATACCCGGTATAAAAGACTTGTGTTCGTGTTTTAAGCATGTATCCCCCCCACGGGAAAAATAGTTACAGAGTGGGCTATGAACTCACCTTAGTAGTACAGTAGATGTAGTAGTATCGTAAACTCAACGATGTTAGGCAATGGCTTCACACACAACCTAAAATATAATGCAAGTTTCAGTTTATAGTTTAAATCTGGTTTTTATCGCGAATACTAGTCATTTAGTTACGAACGAATCTCGTGTTTGTTTAAATGCTTAAAGTTTAAAAACAAAGTTATATATACATATAACTTGTAAGTATAATGATCGATGGTTGATGTAAAGTTATTATCAAGGTTTTGTAAATGATAAGTCGTGTTTGTAACTCATAAAAGAAAATGAAATAAATGTATCGTTAAAAGAAATAAATAATATCTCGTTATATCGTTAATTATAATTATAGTCACGAATTATATAACGTATTTATATAAGTTAAATTTATGAAAGTTATACATTAAATATGTGTTTATATATAAAACATTAATATTATTTTTATAAAATATATTTACAGAAAATCCTTTAAGTTTCACCAAATTACACTTTTAACCCTAACGGTATAATCTTCACACCGTTAGTCCTAAGTTAATTATTATTTCATTTTAGGTCCAAAAAGCATCACATTCACATTTAATACCCAAAAGTTTCAATATTTACTGTTTCTAGTCCAGAAAATCAGTTTTGACAGTTTAGACCCTAAGTTTCCAAAGTTTACACTTTTAGTCCCTTATTTATAAAATTTTGCAAACTTAGTCCAAATTTCACCAAATTAAAAGTTTAATAATTTTATTTTCTAAATAAGCTCAGTATGTTCCTAATAGCTTATTTCAACTGCTTATTTCATTAAAAACAACTTATTTCCTTTATTGGGCCTTAACGAGCTACTTACAAGGCCCAATAAGAAAATTTGGTCCAATGGGCTTACGAGGGTTTTGGGCCTGGACTTGGGTTTAATTTTAGAGTATAAAAATGTTATGAGACAGCTTATAGCACCAGCTTATCGAATAAGCTTAATGGGCTTGAGATAAGCCCACATTAAGTTGTTTATGTTTTTATGAAAACTGCTTGGGTCAATTAGAAAAGGGTCGGGCAATTGGTTCAAACGTGATCTTTAGGTCGAATGAAATATGTCATTCATTTGTCAACCGAGGTGTCAAAGAGGTCAAACAATAAGAAGGTATGGTCATGTGTCGAATTTAGAAATGGCGAGGCCAAAGTGATTGGCCAAAATCATTTATCAAAACAGTTTCAATACTTAGAAAATTTCTAAGTGTTTTTCATTTATAACGAATAGGTCAAGTGGTTACAAAACGTGTCGATTTAAGTGGTTAAACGTCATGTTCATGTTCAAAACTTTATACATCTCGATTGTTAACATATTGAACAAATAGAATGTCGAATTAAATGTATAGGTCGCGTTATAAATAAATAAGTAAAGTAGACGTTGCAAAAATCAAAGAAATGAAATTATAAGTGGTAATAAGTTTCGTATGTGCTCACCTCACCTCAAAAGGGTGGAGTAAACTTCACGTAGGTTTCGAAGTGGTACAAAGGTTCAACATATGATGGATCACAACACACCAAGGTTCAAGACGAGCAAAGTATGGTTCTCTTGGTTGGCTTCTATGACTCGTACACCTCTTCAACTTTCTGTCCCAACTCGATGGTACTACTTCAAGTATAGTAAAGATTTTTGGTACGTTGAGTGTGTGAAATCAAATGAGAACACATAGGGAAGTTATAGGGAGCTCGTGAGATGTTAAGACAAGCGAATGAAGCCAAGAGATTGTTGTGTTGGCTCGTTAATGGGGGTGGCACCAAAATCTTGCCCAATCGTGAACTAGCAACAATAAGAATATGTCATAGAGTTCCTATTCATTCCTGACATTCTCCTGTAGCTTGTGAGTCAGTTTTGTGGGTATTGGGGAGCTTGAGAGGTGCTAGGAATGTTTGTGACACGTTTTTGTTTATCTTGTTTGTATGATTTTTGTGATTTACTTTGGCCAGAAATGAAGTAGTAAACGAATGAGATATTAAACAAAGTTAGTCATTCCTAAGTCCTTGCTAGGTGGTTAATCAAGTGGTGTAAAATATACATGGGTTATGTGTCGAAAATGAAAAATAAATGGGGGTGTTTGTGGGTGTCGCGTCTGGGAACCAAAGAAAAAAAATATCAAAGGGTGTGTTTGGGCTGTTAAAGCCTTTTGGGCTTTTGGGTTGCGTCTGGCCCAACAGAAAAGGAAAAAGAAAGAATAATAAGAGTCCGTTTGGTTTAATAGTTAGGTTTATAGGCCCAATGGGTCACGAGGGCCCACGTAGTAAATTTCAAGGGTCGAGTTACGGTCCAATAATATTAGTGGGTAGTCTCGAGAATTTTTGTAGGCTCCGGGAATATATAAATATTGTACGGTATTTAAACGAAATGTATATTTATAAAAATATTAACGTTTAAATATATTCGCGATAATTAGACTATCTATGTTTGTGTGCAAGCATCGTTCCTAGGCAAATGATAAATCACAATTTACCGTTGTGATTTATATAACAAGTCATATATAAAAAAAATTTGTCACTCATAAAAGTGGGTATTTAAATAACGTAATAACTCATATATATTTCCTAACCGTATAGGAAAATTACGAGAGGCTACATTTATGGCAAAGGAATTAGAGATTTGGTGTGAATCGTCTAACCCTTATGGTGTGGTATGTTTAGGCTATGAGAAAAGAAGGTTTAGGGTCTGGAAAACATGTAGGAAGAGTAGTGGATCGTGGTGTTGATATGATGGTGATGGTGTTGAGGTTAAGGAGTGTCTGGATCATTGGATCCTAAGACCCTCACCTAGTTCTCTCCTCCCTCTAAAATGGCTCCCTGGTCTAGCACACGTTTCTTTGCGTTCTTTGGGGTTTATATAGGCTTAGAAACACTTGGGGACCAAGTTGGAGGAGTATATGATCGGTTTGGAACTCAATTTAATGCATAATAGCTGATCAGAGTCGAAGTACTCCGCACTTACTAACAAAACCCGCCGTACTTGTAAAGTGCTCCGCACTTGATTTATTGTGCTTCGTACTTGGAAGTGCGCCGCACTAATTGGCAAAATCGGCATACTTGTCTTCATTTCCAGCTCTTGGCACAAACATGAAAGTTGTAGATAATTCTCTTAGCTTTCCGTGGCCGCTTGAATCAACTAAATCGGAGTTCGTATGCTCAACTTATGGCCAAAACAGTGGACAGGTGTCGGGAGATCTTAACTTGAGTTTGTTTCTTCGTTTAAGCTTTATTTCTTCGTGTTTTCTTCCACTTCTTCCACGACACCTTACAATATCAAATATAGTCTATTAAGTATCGAAAGCTCATGTAATTCATCAGTATATAAGAATAAAAGTATAGATAACGCATATAGAAATATGTATAATTAGAGCGTTATCAGTTACCCTCACTTTGTGATTGCCCATGATGCTATTTGAATTGTGTTGAATTGTGGTGTTAATTGTGATGAATCTGTGCGATCGTTTTTTTGAAGTTATGTGGGTTTGGATTGAATCTGTGTTACTAGGCGTTGTTTTAGCTTTGTTCATTCACTTAAGGGTGTTGTGGTGATGGTTATTCAAATGTGTTATTGATTTGGGTCGTAACATTCTTGATAAAGTTTAGTGTGATGTTCTTGATAGCGGTTAGCTCTGTCATTCTTGATAGCGGTTAACTCTGTTATTCCTGTTAGCGGTTAGCCCTGTTATTCTTAATAGCGGTAAACTCTTGATAGCGGTTAGCGTGATATTCGTGGTAGCGGTTAGTCCCAATCCTGTTAGTGGTTATCTCACGTGCTCGTGATAGCGATTAGCTTAGTCTTGTTACTAGCGGTTACCTCTGGATTGATTGTGTAATTGGTAGCGGTTAACTTTGACACCCTTGTTAGCGGTTAACTATGATTAGCAATTAACTCTTTTAGCGGTTAACTCTTTTAGCCGTTAGCTTTGTTAGCGGTTAACTCTTTTAGCGGTTAACTCTGTTAGCGGTTAACTCTGTTAGCTGTTAACTCTGTTAGCGGTTAACTTGTTAGCGGTTAACTCTGTTAGCAGTTAATTCTGTGAGCGGCTAGCTCTGTTAGCGGCTAGCTCTGGTAGCGTTTAACTCTGACACCCTAGATAGCGTTTAGCTCTGTTTGAGCTTAGGCCTGTCTATGTAAGATGTCTGTATGATACATTTGGCTTGTCATCTATCTACTTGTGTTCTACGTGAATCATCTGATGTCCACTTGTAGTGACGTTGAATTTCACTATATTCTGACAAGCATATCATCTCTTGCCCTTTCTTTTGTGAATCTTGGTACTTGCAGATAAAATGACAGACTCTCACATTGAGGGATCATCAGCACCTGCACCGACTCTACCTACTCGTACCGATGAAGAGATTCTACCATACAAGGATTGGGTTGCTATTAGCAAGAGTAACTGTTATATAAAGGCTGATAAACCTCAGGATCACCCAATATTCAGAATTGCTCTTGATATACTAAAACAGACAACATTCTTCTGAGCATTCACCGCTTCAGCAACTATTCCCTCAATATATATCCAACAATTCTGGAACACCATCAGCTATGACAAGACTGCTGGGACTTACATCTGTCAGCTTGATGAGCATTGGGTGAAAATCACTTAAGAGACACTGGACAGTGCACTTCAGATCATGCCTACTGGTGATAATGTTGAATACACTCTCCACCTAACCCAGATGCTCTCATGAACTTCATGAATGAAGTGGGATAGCCTACTGATGTCGTCACATTATCCTCTGTCTCTACTTATGATATGCACCAACCTTGGAGAGCCATCATCAGTCTCATCAACTTGTATCTAACAGGTAAAACCTCTGGCTACGAAAGACTCCGAGCACCATCACTTCAGATCCTTTGGGGGATCATCAAAAGGGAGAACATTGATTTTGTTGAAAGAATCTGGGAAGAATTCACTCACTCTATTCAGTCATTTCTTGAAGACAAGGCAGAACTAGCTGCACACAAGGACAGCAAGAAGAAATCTACCAAACTCCTCATACCAAACATCAGGTTCACCAAGCTGATCATATCTAATCTCCAACGCACTCTTCGCTTTCCCCGTAGAACCGGATCAGCACTTCATCAATCATCAGATGAAAGCGTTGTTGGATACCTTAAGTACACTGCAAGAGGAACACCTCACATAATCTTTGGTATGGCCATACTTGAAACACTACTCACCTGGAACATACTCGAAGCTCCATACTATAATGAGTATGTCAAGCAAGTCAAGACACAACAGCTAGCATACAACCTAAGTCCACCAAGTCTGGCAAACCNTCCACTTCAAAGAAACGCAAAGGTAAATCTACTTCAGTGACTTCTTCAGGACGTACCAAAAAGGCTAAGCATGCCAGGGAGAGTAAGAAATCAGGCTCAAAGAAAACCAAAACAAAAGAGACTACAAGTGATGACAATCCTGAACCTGAACACACATCACATGAAGAAGCCGTAATGATTAAACAAGCAGTGCAGGAGAGTCTTAAAGACACAGCTAGACCACCAGTCAAAGGTGTGAGCATCAATGAGCTTGACTCCGGGAAAGTACAACAGGTTCAGCATGTTGAGGGCAAAGGCAAAGATATTGCCACGGATGAACAGGCAGCACAAACACTGTTAAAGATCTCATCTCCAGCATCCAAATCTACAACTTCTCAATTCATTCTCAAAAAACGATCTCCAGAACCTTCTGCTACCGCCGCCTCTCATGAAAAGACCGTTTCACATTCGCCAAGCTTTGAATCACAGGCTGAGTCAAGTGCATCAGAATCTGATAAGCAAGACGCAAGGGAGGAAGTTGCTGAAACTGTCATATCGCAGAATAATGAGGATTCGAACCAAGTGTCAAAAGATGAAACCAGCAACAAATCCCTTCAGGAACAGGAAGTATTGCGTGAACCACCACTAGGGAATCTTCATGAAGAATTCGTGTCTACTGCTTACCCCGAAATTCAAGAGAATATCAAGTTTAAGACTGATGATCATCATGAGCTCACAGTGGAACCTGACAGCTCAACGGGAACTCTCGCATCCTACAAGAACCTTGAAACGTATGGTGACCACTTCCTGATGGATAAGCCCACTGAGACTGAGGCAGACAAATCATGTGAAGAGCAAGAGGAATCCATCTCAATGGTTGACATACCTATTCAGCAAGACACGTCAACTACTCCAACCATGACAATACCAACGCCTACTACTGCAACTACCACAACGGATGCCACTCAGGCTATCACCACACAGGCAATATCTACCTTAATCACCAAGACCTCAACACCACCTATCACTGATAGCAAAATTAAACCTGGACTGGATGATGTGCTTAACATTACAGCTGGAATTATCGACAACAACACAGACATCAATGAGAAACTGTCAAAGCATGAAGTGGTGATAAGGAGTGTGATGGACCTTGATCTACCTCAAACCCTCAAGAATCACAATGATAGGCTGTATAAGTTGGAACACCTCAACATTGATCGTCTAGTTTCAAATGCCATCGACGATCAAGTCCAAGAAGCTGTTAGTTATGCAATGGAAGTTCCCCTTAGATCGCGATTCAAAGACCTACCCACTATTGACATGAAGTTAATTCTACAGGAACGTTTGTTCGAGAATAACCAGTACAAAGGGCATGAAGCACATATCAGGTTGTATGAAGCTTTAGAAGCCTCCATTCAGAAAGATAATGCCGAGCAGCACTATAGAGATATGGAGAAAGAGCGGAAAAGGAAAAGGAAACACCAGAGTCAACCAGCACATCCATCTGATTTACCATCACATCCACTACCACCTCCACCACCTGGATCGTCTGGACCAACAGGAACATCAGGACAACTGGCAACTCCTCACTCACAATCAATGCCACCACTTCCATCATCATCATCAAAGAAGCAACACACTAAGAAATCAGATAATTCAACGTCCTCTAAACAAGCTAAACACCTCACTTATGCTGCATGGACCACTATTGACACAGGAACANATTCATTCTCAAAAAACGATCTCCAGAACCTTCTGCTACCGCCGCCTCTCATGAAAAGACCGTTTCACATTCGCCAAGCTTTGAATCACAGGCTGAGTCAAGTGCATCAGAATCTGATAAGCAAGACGCAAGGGAGGAAGTTGCTGAAACTGTCATATCGCAGAATAATGAGGATTCGAACCAAGTGTCAAAAGATGAAACCAGCAACAAATCCCTTCAGGAACAGGAAGTATTGCGTGAACCACCACTAGGGAATCTTCATGAAGAATTCGTGTCTACTGCTTACCCCGAAATTCAAGAGAATATCAAGTTTAAGACTGATGATCATCATGAGCTCACAGTGGAACCTGACAGCTCAACGGGAACTCTCGCATCCTACAAGAACCTTGAAACGTATGGTGACCACTTCCTGATGGATAAGCCCACTGAGACTGAGGCAGACAAATCATGTGAAGAGCAAGAGGAATCCATCTCAATGGTTGACATACCTATTCAGCAAGACACGTCAACTACTCCAACCATGACAATACCAACGCCTACTACTGCAACTACCACAACGGATGCCACTCAGGCTATCACCACACAGGCAATATCTACCTTAATCACCAAGACCTCAACACCACCTATCACTGATAGCAAAATTAAACCTGGACTGGATGATGTGCTTAACATTACAGCTGGAATTATCGACAACAACACAGACATCAATGAGAAACTGTCAAAGCATGAAGTGGTGATAAGGAGTGTGATGGACCTTGATCTACCTCAAACCCTCAAGAATCACAATGATAGGCTGTATAAGTTGGAACACCTCAACATTGATCGTCTAGTTTCAAATGCCATCGACGATCAAGTCCAAGAAGCTGTTAGTTATGCAATGGAAGTTCCCCTTAGATCGCGATTCAAAGACCTACCCACTATTGACATGAAGTTAATTCTACAGGAACGTTTGTTCGAGAATAACCAGTACAAAGGGCATGAAGCACATATCAGGTTGTATGAAGCTTTAGAAGCCTCCATTCAGAAAGATAATGCCGAGCAGCACTATAGAGATATGGAGAAAGAGCGGAAAAGGAAAAGGAAACACCAGAGTCAACCAGCACATCCATCTGATTTACCATCACATCCACTACCACCTCCACCACCTGGATCGTCTGGACCAACAGGAACATCAGGACAACTGGCAACTCCTCACTCACAATCAATGCCACCACTTCCATCATCATCATCAAAGAAGCAACACACTAAGAAATCAGATAATTCAACGTCCTCTAAACAAGCTAAACACCTCACTTATGCTGCATGGACCACTATTGACACAGGAACAACTTCCCTTGCGTCACCAATCCCTGAAGATCAAGTCATTAATGAAGAATCAACCATGCCTAATCCTGAACCATCTTCGGACGAAGATGATGATGATGATGCATCTACAACTCACATCCCTCATAAGGAGTATTGGTGGCAATCACTTACCAGAGTTGATGACACGCCCTCTGTCGCTTTAACTAAAGAAGAAATGAAAGCATGTTTGAAACCTGATGTTGTTCGACCACCTGCACCTGAACCAACCTGGGCGTTTCTCCCTCCAGTCAACTGGTCTCTGACAACAACTGGGCCAATGCCATTACCAACAACTTCATACCTACAGCCGAAAACTCACTGCTTGCGCAAACTGGGGATATGGGAACTTTCATTAAGTGGTTCTGTGAGCAGCGAGGAATATCGAAGTTGACACAGAAAAGATCTGGAACGACCAGCATATGATATTGTCAAAGTCTTTCATTCAGACGTGACTCACCTTCAATATCAGATGGAGGAGTGCCACAAGATGTTCAATGATCAAGTCAATGAAGGAATTACAAATTGAAACTTCAGCGAACCTCTCCCTCTAGGTGGATTCCCAGGTCATGTCACAATTCATGCCGAGTTCTTCTTCAATAAGGATCTTGAATATCTTCGACTCGGTAGCAAGCAGTGTAAATATGCTATGTCTATCACTAAGATGAAAGCTGCATACTACAAAGATATCGGATTGGAGCAGCTAGTACTAGACGGGATGTGGATTGCTGAAGAATGTGAGTATGATGTAGCTGCGTCTCTTGGGATCTCTCACTGGTGGTTCAAGAAACAACAGTTTTATGTTGAAAGGTTTCAGGCTAAAGGTGACCGGAAATCAGTTCGCTCACCACTCCAAATCATCAGTGTTGTCAAAGTCCAGATACACTCCATTTACGGGTATGACTATTTGAAGACCATTGTTCTCCGCCAGGCAGATTTCAAGGATTATGTGATCTCTTAAGGTGATTTGAAACATCTTCGTCCTAATGACTTCGAAGACCTGTACCTACTTCATCTTCAAGGAAATCTGCATCATCTAGCACCGCGAGAGAAGAAAACACTTGTGTTTGCTGTCCTTCACTGGATCAGGGGTCTTGTTAAAAGGAAGCGTATCGAAGATTTTCAACTTGGCATTGAAAGTTATCAGACGCAGCTCAATCTCACAAGACCTCGATGGGAAGTTGCTGATATGGAACCGGTACCCGACTATACGGTCATCGAATCTCCGATGGCAGTAGTGTTCAGAGACAGGTATGACATTCATATGATTATGCGCCTCAAGGAACTGCACAAGTTTAGTGATGGCACCTTGGAAATGGTCGATGAGGCATTGGACTTCAGAGTGAAAGAGTATCAAGTCTACTCAGCTAAGCCGGGAAGATATACCAACCACTGGACGGACCATGACTTGCAGCTGAACAACAAATTCCTTCAAGCCATTCAACACAGACTGAAGATGAGGAGGATCTTTCGTAGTCTTGAGTGTTATGTGGGTGGTAGACTTCGTGATGGTGACTACATGCTCCTACGAAGAACTGACTGAAACTTCTATTTTCCTTTGTTATCACCATGTCTAGTTTATTTTGTGGGGTGATGTAACAGTTGAATCATGTAACCTTTGTACTATCAGTATATGTAACTATGAATGTTTGGGGTGTCTGTGTCCGTCACTGTGTGGATAAATCGAAATGTTGTACGTTTCAGTGCATCATTTCTTGTATAAGAAGAGAAGTCTTCTTTCATCCCAAAATCTCTATCATCTATGATTCTTCAAGAGAGATTTTGTGGTTCACAAGGTGGCAATTGGACATAAATTTTCACAAATACTTGAACCCCAATGTAATGACTACCGCTCTTTAACTAGAAAATGGGTCATTAATTGAGGGGGAGAGTATTTGCTCAAAATTTCTGCACCTTTCAAAACTTTGTGCACCAGCAGCAGTGATCAGTTCGTCTAATAATCAGTACATGTTAAAATCTGACCACATTTTCTCCCATATTTCTAAAACTCATTTAAATCAATTGGGATCACAAAATCTCAAATGATTTGAAATTTTTGATTGGGGGAGAGAATGTGATTTAAATATGAAATCTGATATAAAATGTGATGTTTTGGTCTCATATATACGCTCTCCCATACGTGCTAAACTCTTTGATTTATCAATGCACATATTGAGGGGGAGCAAAATGGCTTTCGGTGACATAAAGGATTTGGCATTTCATGTGAGCGTGACTCAGACTTACCAATGAATTGACGAAACAATAATGTCATTAATCGAAAGGATTTGTCCTGGCCGGGTAATAATTTCAAGCTGGTCTAACTAGTGATGTAAGCGTGTCTCGAAGAGGACTTGTCTGCTTGTCTGAATAGTGTGTACCGTTTCAAGAAACCTTTTGTGAACTTGATCAGGACGGGTAATAATTTCAAGCTAGTGAAACTAGTGATGTAAACGTGTCTCGAATAGGTCATGTTCACTGAAGGTGGATCAATTCAAAAAGTGCAACTCACCCCGACATGTGCAAATTTCTATCAAAAACCTATGANTATGTGGGTGGTAGACTTCGTGATGGTGACTACATGCTCCTACGAAGAACTGACTGAAACTTCTATTTTCCTTTGTTATCACCATGTCTAGTTTATTTTG
This sequence comes from Artemisia annua, assembly GCA_014162995.1. Lineage (NCBI taxonomy): Eukaryota > Viridiplantae > Streptophyta > Magnoliopsida > Asterales > Asteraceae > Artemisia > Artemisia annua. Next base: position 29,778 of record LBNU01023100.1, read on the forward strand.
TGGGGTGATGTAACAGTTGAATCATGTAACCTTTGTACTATCAGTATATGTAACTATGAATGTTTGGGGTGTCTGTGTCCGTCACTGTGTGGATAAATCGAAATGTTGTACGTTTCAGTGCATCATTTCTTGTATAAGAAGAGAAGTCTTCTTTCATCCCAAAATCTCTATCATCTATGATTCTTCAAGAGAGATTTTGTGGTTCACAAGGTGGCAATTGGACATAAATTTTCACAAATACTTGAACCCCAATGTAATGACTACCGCTCTTTAACTAGAAAATGGGTCATTAATTGAGGGGGAGAGTATTTGCTCAAAATTTCTGCACCTTTCAAAACTTTGTGCACCAGCAGCAGTGATCAGTTCGTCTAATAATCAGTACATGTTAAAATCTGACCACATTTTCTCCCATATTTCTAAAACTCATTTAAATCAATTGGGATCACAAAATCTCAAATGATTTGAAATTTTTGATTGGGGGAGAGAATGTGATTTAAATATGAAATCTGATATAAAATGTGATGTTTTGGTCTCATATATACGCTCTCCCATACGTGCTAAACTCTTTGATTTATCAATGCACATATTGAGGGGGAGCAAAATGGCTTTCGGTGACATAAAGGATTTGGCATTTCATGTGAGCGTGACTCAGACTTACCAATGAATTGACGAAACAATAATGTCATTAATCGAAAGGATTTGTCCTGGCCGGGTAATAATTTCAAGCTGGTCTAACTAGTGATGTAAGCGTGTCTCGAAGAGGACTTGTCTGCTTGTCTGAATAGTGTGTACCGTTTCAAGAAACCTTTTGTGAACTTGATCAGGACGGGTAATAATTTCAAGCTAGTGAAACTAGTGATGTAAACGTGTCTCGAATAGGTCATGTTCACTGAAGGTGGATCAATTCAAAAAGTGCAACTCACCCCGACATGTGCAAATTTCTATCAAAAACCTATGAGCACATGTTAAGGGGGAGCATTTGAAAATCATAAAACTCTCAAAGTGTTAGCAAAAATATGTTTCTTAATCATAAACACTTTGAGAGAATTTTCAATGATTTGGTTGAGGGCAACATAAGGATAGTCATGAGGTTATAAGGTGACTAAGGATAGGAAAATTGTCCTATGATCCGCCAGAGCCGGAGGGATCTACCTGTTGGGTCACTGAATTCCCAAATTCTCTTAAACTAGGATTTGAACATAAAATAACCTAAGTGTTTAACTACCTTTAACATAATCAAGTCACTGAGTGAACAGTCACTTAGTGAGTCATCTTCAGGATGCTTGGGACAAGCTTAAGAAGAAAAGCTTTCCATTCAGTGAGGCGGATTCTCAGTGATTGGCACCTAAGCCAAAGAAGAAGGTGATGGTTGGGTCTTTTGTTGCTACTTAAGCATAGCTTAAGTTTAGTGAGGAGTAACACCATACCATACTTGTCATTTCAATCCCAAGTGTTGTTCCGCAAACACTTGGGTATAATTCTTTTGATTAATTTCTAATAAAGAGTTAAACGTTGAAAAATCTTGTTTCTTATCTTTTACGTTTTTATTTCTTAGTTATTAATCTTTGCATCATTATGCTATGGAACTTGGTTAGATTAACTTTGTAGTTAACCATTAACCAAGAAAATGAGACCAACAAGTGGTATCAGAGCCTCTGGTTTATAAAACTTTCAAAACAACAGAGTGCTCAAAAGTTTTTAAAATCAAGATCCTACCATGGCTGATAATGATGTACCCCAACTAGTCGATAAAAAGGGAGGAAGCTATAATGCTACTGCTCCCCGACTCGAAGTTGGAAAATTCAACAAGTGGAAAAAGCGCATGCTTTGCTACTTAACTGGGATGGAACCTTATTACATCACACTGATCAATGAGGGTCCATATGTTCCTAAAACTGCTGAAGGTTTAGTTAAACCTGAAGTACATTGGACCTCTGTTAGATTCGTACAAACTTGTACTTCTTATCGAAAATTTTATAATTTTTGTTAAAAAGTTCAAGTTTGCAACTTTCATTAAGATTTCATCATTTTAATGCTAGTTGTACAAGAATCTTGGATTAAAAACTCGTTTTAGGTTTACTTTTTCACAAAAGAAAAATCTGCGTTTTATCGAGAACCTCTAAAACCCTAATTTATCGAAAACATCTTAAACCCCATTTTAAGATGATATGCTTGTTTCTGAAAACTGTTGTAACACCCCAACCCGAGAAGGGCTAAAGTGTACATAATGGAGTCAAATCAGAACACAACCGAAACGGAGATACATACATTATACAAAGGTTACAAAGTTACAAAAAGAAACTAAACAAAATACAAAAGGCTGAAAATAAATAACAAAGCCCAAACTCAAATACTAATCCCACTCTCAAATGTTTCTAGTCACTTCTAGGTCCAAATCCAAAGCTACAGGGTGAAGTCTTCTAAGCCCAAAATCAAACCTTCATAGCCCAGCTTCCTACTAAACCTGCCGCATGAGAAAAGAAATGCGGCTGAGCTCACAAAGCTCAGTGAACAGATATATACAGATAGCAAGTCAAAATAGAGAATGATACATATGAAATACAATGAATAGAGTCAAAGAACCATAAAGAGTACAAGGTAAAGAAATAGGATAAAAGGTCAAGGTACATGGTGAGTTTAGGTGTCAGTATATTTACCCCAGGCCACACAAATATCCAAACAAACCTGATCACATTATCGTCGTCCTTGTATTCGGAGGGGAGTCCTCGGAATACCAAATGTAGTAAGAGGGGTGTCCTCAGTGGGTGGAGTAGCTAGCTCCCAAAATGTGAAGGGACCGCATGCACGCATGCCCAATCACCACACACATATAATATATCCAAATCATGTCGTCATATTGGCCGTAGCCCACACACATATCACACAAAACTAGGATGCATCCATACGCCCCTGCTGGCCCAATCACAATAACAATAATAATAAT
>LBNU01023100.1:34559-46455 GCA_014162995.1 Artemisia annua
ATGATGATCAAATTAACTCAGATGTCTCAATTGAGGATTCTCACACTAATCATGTAAACGACAACAATGCTCATCTTAAACCCTTTACTTCTATGACTGATCCAGATTCGGACCTTCGGACACTTCTCTTGGCCAGTCAATCTCAAAATATAAAATGTCAAGAATTAAGTGCGAGATTGAAAGAGAAGAATGCATCATTGTCTAGGGATCTCGAGTGTTTGAATATATAGTTAACTAACACTGTCAAACTCATTGATAACGAAAAGAGCTTTGAAAATGCTTTTAAAGAATCTTATCGTCGTGAAAAGGATCTCGAATTTCAAATTGGCAACATAATGGAATCTAAAAATGCTTTAGCTTTACAACTTGAACAACAAGCTTTTGTACATAAACAACAAGTTGCTCAACTCGAAGATGTCATTTTGCAAACCAAAAATGAGTTGTCAACTTGTCAAGCGGATTTTCAAGAACATAAACAGATTTCAAGGGATAGAGTTAAATCATATTTAGATGAAATCGTTGAATTGACGAGTCAACTCAAAGAGTTTCAGAATGTTGTATATAAAACTGGTAATTCAATTACAACCATTCACAAACTTTCTGTAAAACGGTCTAACACCGGCCATGGTTTTGCCATTGGTAGTGAATCACCCAGTTTTTTAAACAAAGCACTCACCGAGATTCCGAAGATATATAGTGCAAATCATTTCTTTGATGATACTGTTATTCGTGCTGTTGTTTATGATCGTGAGGAAGAATTAGAAATAGAGGACGAGACTCGATCTAAAATGGAAAATGTTGATTTCAACAAACCTTTTGATTACTCAAAAATGCCTTCTATCAATGAAACTTTTACACCTCAAAAAGAGAATGTTGAACAACCGTATTTTATATTACCAGAAGATCTTCCTTCTTATAAAGCTTCCCTAACACCAGTAGTTCAAAACAATGGTCTTTTAACTAAACCAGAAAATGTTCAACCTCTTCCTAAAACGTGCAAGATACTTCGGTATTTCCAAACGTTTATGGAAGATATTGAATTTTTACAAGATGCTGTTGATCGTAATTCAGAAATCACTGTTTTCACATTTATTGCTCCTCATGAGCGTGAACGGCGAGAGGTGTTTCAAAAACAATTTTTACCTCACGTTCAACATTTACGATTATGTGCTGAACTCTGGGAACAGGATCTTCAAAAAGAAGTGTCTTCAATGATGGACATTTTTCAAGAAACAGAAAAATCAATTTCATTTTATCAACGACAAAATCAATTTTTGCAAAATGAAAATGATCGTCTCATAGAACGTGTCCTCAATTATGATATTATATCTGTGGTAATGAATTCTCTTTATGAATGTGGTACTGATATGATTGTTTCTGAACACTGTGATGATATTGGGTTGTTGAATACAACAGTTGAGACATTAAAAAATGAGAACATGAGTCTCCGACAACAAAATGATGATGTGCAGAAAAAACTTTCAGATGAAATCTTTCAACTCAACAAAAAACTAGAATGGTGTCAAAACCAAAGTCTTGTTTTTGAACTTGAATTACAAAATCTTAAAACTTCGACATCTTTTTCAAATGAAAATGAGGAACTTAAAAGTCAGATTTCTAAATATGAAAAAGAGATTGCTGAGTTGCAAGAAGTAACAGATATTTGGCAAAAGAGTCGAGATGAATATTTCTACTTAAACCGAAAGCTTGACAGCACAATTCAGGATAAAACGCACATCATTATTGAATTGAAGGAGAAAATTAAAAATTTTGAAAAGAGAAAATCTGCAAATACTAAGATTGTTGCACCAGAAAAACATAGGACAGATAACATTAGTAACGATACAGCTATTCATAATTCTAACATGAGCTCTTCCACCTCTCCAGGACTAGTTATCCCTTCTAGCGTTAGCAGATCCAAGCACCAAAAAGAGAAAAAGAAGAATAGGAATTTGCGACGTAAGAGAGAGAACTTAAAAGCTATGGAAGTAGAAGCTCACCCTAGGAATTTGAATAATAATCATGTTACTATAGATTTAGATTGTGATTTGGCAACTTGTAATCCGAATCTGTCTGTAACGAATGATGTATCTCGTACTTCTTTATCGTTTAATGCATCTTGTGTGTTTTGTCGTAAATCTATGCTATCTGGTGATCACTCTAAGTGTGTTGCTACTTCTCTTTTAACACGTCTTAAGAAACTTACAAAAGGCAAAAAATCTAGGCCCACTACTGCTTCCAAATCTAAGCTAGGATTAACGCCCCCTGTAGTTTCTGAGGATGTAGTTGCTACCCCTGTAGTTAAGCCCAGCAATCCTAAGAACTTGCCTTCACTTAGCGAATTCACTAAGAAGAAAGCGCAATCTAGTTGGAAGTGGCAGCGTTGGTTAACTAAGATGCATAATTTTGCTTGGATTCCTAAAGTTGTTATATCATGTGTTTCTAACCAACCGGAACCCACTACTTCATCGGGTTCCACCCTTACCATTGTGCCATCGTCGTCTCCTTCGTGTGATGCAGGTGGTGCAAATCATTCTCTGGATTGTTGATAGCGGATGTACCCGACATATGACAGGCGATCTCAAACTGTTAAGAAACTTTGTATCAAAGTTCATTGGTACTGTCAGATTCGGGAATGATCACTTCGCTGCTATTATGGGGTATGGAGATTATGTCAGTGGGAATATTGAAATCAGCCGTGTATACTATGTTGAAGGTCTTGGTCACAATCTCTTTTCAGTCGGTCAGTTTTGTGACGGTGACTTAGAAGTTGCATTCAGGGAGAAAACTTGTTTCGTACGTGATCTACAAGGGAACGATCTAATGTCCGGCACTCGCAGCAACAGTCTTTATACCATTTCAATGTCTGATATGATTGCTTCCTCTCCCATCTGCTTACTTTCTAAGGCCGAATCTACAAAATCATGGTTATGGCATAAACGAATGTCACATCTCAACTTCAAAACCATGACTGATCTGGCTCGACACAAATTGGTTGAAGGACTCCCCAGATTCAGATACGCTAAAGATCACCTTTGTCCTGCTTGTGAACAAGGAAAGAGCAAACGTGCACATTTTGCTTCAAAACAAGAACCCAGTACGGATCATGTTCTTCAGCTATTACATATGGATTTGTGCGGACCAATGAGAGTACAAACGATCAACGGGAAACGTTACATTCTTGTCATAGTAGACGACTTCTCAAAATGGACTTGGGTCTACTTTCTTCGTACTAAAGACCAAGCTCCATCCATGATAGTCACTTTTCTCACCAAAATTCAAGTTCAGCTTAGAAACACCGTCAGAACCGTCAGAACAGACAATGGAACTGAATTCAAGAATCAAACCCTTCGGGATTATTTTGAGAAGGTAGGTATTGTTCATCAAACATCTATTGCTCGGACTCCCGAACAAAATGGCGTGGTCGAAAGACGAAACCGTACTTTAGTGGAAGCCGCCCGCACAATGCTGATCAATGCACAACTACCAGACTATCTTTGGGCAGAGGCCGTCTCAACAGCATGTTATACCCAGAATCGATGTATGATCAACAAACGACACAATCGCACACCATATGAACTTGTCCACAAACGTAAGCCCAATGTTCAACACCTTCATGTCTTTGGTGCACTATGTTACCCGAACAACGATCGTGATGACTTTGGAAAGCTTAAAGCTAAGGCTGATGTAGGAATCTTTATTGGTTATTGTGAAAATTCTAAGGGGTTTCGGATATACAACCGTCGGACCAGAGAGATTCAAGAGACTATACACGCTAATTTTGATGAGCTCACTGATATGGCTTCTGAGCGCAACAGCTTAGGACCCGAACTTAACCGTTTAAATTTCCCAGATCGTTCAGATGCACCTTTACCTTTAACCCGTCAAGAATTGGAAACGCTGTTCACTCCACTGTTTGATGACTCTTTTGAGATTCGTGCACAAAATGTATCCACCGATTCCGCTGCTCAAACTGCCACTATTCCAGTGCCTGATACACCCGTTACTACAACTACTGTAGAAACTGATGCACCTCCAACAGATTCACCAACAGCAGATGAACAGACAGACTCCAACTCATACAATGCACCTGAAGATCTGAATCAACTTGAAGTACCCGAACCTGCAAATTACGATCCCAATGCATTCTTTAATCCGTTTGCACCGACTCCCAACCTTTCCGATATTCCAGAGTCGTCAACACGGGACTTGGAATCGACTAATGTGCAGCAGTTCCATAACCCTCACCCGTCAACACATCATTGGACACGTGATCACCCAATTGTCAACATTATTGGTCATCCCCAAGCTCCAGTGATGACTCGACAGAAACTTCACTCCGATGCCGAACACTGCATGTATGCACTCACCATCTCTCATGCCGAACCAAAAAGCATCAAGGAAGCAATGACACATGATAATTGGATTGAGTCTATGCAAGAAGAATTCGACCAATTCAAGAGACTAGAAGTCTGGGAATTAGTTGAAAGACCGGATGGAGTTTATGTGATTGGACTTAAATGGATATGGAAGAATAAGTTGGACGCAGAAGGTAATGTCATACGCAACAAATCCCGATTGGTAGCTAAAGGTTATAGTCAGGAGGAAGGAATCGACTTTGAAGAATCTTTCGCACCCGTGGCTAGACTTGAAGCTGTACGGATTTTTCTGGCATACGCTGCTCACAAAAACATGATCGTGTACCAAATGGACGTCAAAACAGCATTTTTGAATGGTCAGTTACGTGAGGAGGTATACGTCAGTCAGCCGGAAGGATTTGTAGACCCAGAGCATCCGAACCATGTCTATCGACTTAAGAAGGCTCTCTACGGTCTCAAACAAGCCCCCAGGGCATGGTATGACAAACTTACTGCTTTCTTACTTGCTAATGGTTTTACCAAAGGTTTGATAGATCCAACTTTATTTATCCAAAGACACGGGGAAGACGTTTTAATCGTACAAATTTACGTAGACGACATTATTTTTGCATCTACTAACAAAAAGTATTCTAATGCTTTTGCAAAATTAATGAAACTAAACTTTGAAATGTCAATGATGGGTGAACTTACGTTCTTTCTAGGATTACAAGTTCATCAATCTCCCCGTGGTATTTTCCTAAGTCAATCAAAATATGCTCTTGAAATAATAAAGAAACATGGAATGACCAGTTGTGACACATACAATACCCCAATGTCAAACACCACTAAGTTAGATGCGGATTTACATGGGAAAATGGTAGACCCCACAAAATACCGAAGTATTATTGGGTCGCTCATGTATCTAACCGCTAGCAGACCGGATATTGTATTTGCTGTGTTTATGTGCTCTCGCTATCAGTCGCGTCCTACTGAACGTCACCTCAATGAGGCTAAACGAATCCTTCGATACGTGAAAGGAACCATTCACATGGGGATCTGGTATCCGAAGGATTCTGGTTTTGAACTAATTGCTTTTTCAGACGCTGATCATGCAGGGTGTATGGATACACGAAAAAGTACTTCTGGTGGTTTACAGTTTCTTGGAGACAAGCTTGTGTCTTGGCAATCTAAGAAGCAGGACTGCACTTCACTCTCATCTACTGAATCAGAATATGTGGCTATGGCTGCCTGCTGTGCTCAAATCATTTGGATGCGTACGCAGCTGATGGACTATGGCTACTCATTCGAGAAGATTCCGATGTACTGTGACTCAAAAAGTGCCATTGCTATTTCCTGCAACACGGTTCTACATTCCAAGTCTAAGCACATCGATCTCCGATATCATTTCATCAAGGAGCATGTCGAGAAGGGTACAGTAGAGTTATACTTCGTGGGTACAGAATACCAATTGGCAGACTTGTTCACTAAACCTTTACCACCGGCTAGGTTTACTGAACTCGTTCACCGAATTGGTATGCGTTGTTTGACTCCAGATGATTTAAAAACTCTTCTGGAAAACAATTAATGGAGTCAAACACCAAAAATATCTTTTGTAAATATTTATTCATAAAACAAAAAGAAAAAATTGTAAAACCATAAAAACAACAAAAAGATTTTCTTTAATTTCGTTTCGTATTTTATTTCATTTTGTTCACAAATGCAAGCACACGATCTCGTTCAACACTTTGGTCTCTCAAAATTTTCCATATTTTTACGACCAAATGTTGAGGGGGAGAAAGGTCGTCAAAATTTCTCAAATTTACACAATTGACGTGCACTTGCATTAAAAGATTTCTTTTGCTTTTAATTTTGGTGGTTACTGATGACTCACTCCACTCTAGTTATACCTTAGTTATTATAGTTGCCTTAAGTCCTTAAAGTAACCGTTAACTATAACTATTTAGGACTTAACATTGAAAATACATAGTTAGGGGACCATAATTGCCAAGTTGTGAAAGTTGAAAATATCTCACCCAAACTACTCACCCCCCCGTTTTTTCATAATTATCAAAAACCAAAAACACCTTTTCTCTCTAACTCATCAAACGGCCAAGAATCAAACCATTAATCCGGACTATAAATCTTCAAAAGGTAAATTATTTCATGATCCTTACATCATTATAACGAAGGGTTTTCAAGGAATTAACGTGTTAATGGTTAGATTTTGCGTGTTCTTGATTTCGAGACCTAGGGTTCACGTAAAAATAGAGATCATTGTTTTTGATTGTTTAGGTTAATTAGACATAGGGCTTTTATGTTTCTAACTGTCCTTATCATGTTTCCAAGCTTGAATCTTAACCTATAACATGAATCAATGGATTTCGATGACCCCTAGTATTCGCTAATTTGAGTTTTTGAGAAATAGTGTTAGTTTGTGTGATATTGTTGGTGGGATATGTTAGTTAAGGTTATTAGAACATGTTTGTATGCTTGAATCGTTTTAATTTCATGTTATGCATGATCTAGATGTTCTTGAGGATTCGTTGAATTGGGTGTTTTCTATATGTTGTTGTTTGTTCTAATTCAATGATCATATCATGTTTGAATATGCTTTAATTGTATGTATTAACTGTTTAAACAACATGTTATCAGTTAACAAAAGATCTAGATAATTTAGGGTTCATGCATGTTTATCGAAATCATGGAAATGTTTGATGATTATGTGTTTAACTCTGTTTTTGTACTTAAATGCATCAGGTTCAATCAAGGAAACAACAATATTCATCAAACGTACGTCTACATGCAATCTCGAAATTTCTTGTATAAGAAATTTCGATAAATCAAAGTTATCGAGAACTTTCTTCGAAATTCTTGATAAGTTATCGAAAACCTCTAACTTAGGTTATCGAGATCTTTTATAACTTATCGAGATTTCGAAGAAAATTATCGAGATCCTTGAAGTTTTCGAAAACCCAAAAGTTATCGAGATCCTGTGAACAGTGCCTATCGAAATCTTTTCAAAGTTATCGAGAACATTTGGTTTGTAAGTTATCGAGATCTTTCAAACTTGAAAGTTATCGAGAACTCTCAATACAAATGTTATCGAGAACACTGAATTGGAGAATTATCGAGAACACAAATTTACAAGTTATCGAGATCACACTTAGAATAATTTTTGAAAAGTTTGTATAACATGTAAACTTTATAAAAACTAAGTTGTATTCTTGTGGACTTGTATTCATGTGTATGTGGCCATTGCATTAATATCTTGTGGATGTTTAGTGTTTGTATTATCTATTAGATGTATTTAAGTTGCATAATGTGTTTTGAATGTTTAACATTACGTCTTAGATAACATACAACTTATCATCGTCATAACAAACATCTCACGAGCTTAATGAAACTTGCATGCAAAATGAAAAATGAAATGGTCTTAAGTTTCAAACTCGTACGTTAACTAACAAACTAACAAGTTGAATGTTTGGACTTATGACATTACATTTTCAGTTCACAATGGCTCAACAACAACAACAAGCTGAAAATGCACCTGCACAGAATCTTCCACTAATGACACTTGGTGAAGTAGTTCCAGCTGACTACAATGTGTCCCTTGGCAAGACTAATCTTCGCATTGACTTCAACAAGCTCAGAATTACTGAAGATTCTTGTCGGATCGTCAGGGATATTCTGTTAGCTCATCCATGCAAAGAAGTACTTACGAAGTCTGCTTCAGTTCCAACCTTCTACATTCATCAGTTTTGGCGCACTGCAAAGGTCAATTTGGATGATGCCTCATTCACAGTCACTCTAGAAAAACAAGAATATGAAGTTGATCTAGATGTTCTCAGGACAGCTCTTATGCTTCCTACTTCCGAAGCGTATGAACCAATGATGACAGAGCTTGAAATACTCGACTACATGATTGAGCTTGGGTATGATACAGAAGAGTCCTCCAGAATCATATTGTCCAAGATCAACATCAAGCATCTACCTCAACCATGGAGAACCTTCTACATGCTTATCATCAGATCTGTTACGGGTCGAAAAAGTGGTCATGAACATCCCCGATTATCACATCTGCAAGTATTCTGGGGAATGATGAGCAGAACGGACATTGACTTTGCTGATCCAATCATGAGCGACATCATCTTTCAGATCCGTTCTAAGGATCGAACCATGATTCCGTTCTTAAGATTCACCAAGATGCTCATAGCCCACCTCTGCGGGAAAACTCCAGAGTTTAACCAAAGAATGTTTGACCGTACAGAACCAAAGCACAGCATTGTGGACGATGACAAGATTTCTTTCGTCAAGTCCATACAATTCACTCCACGGACCACTGGCCTGAGAATTCCCGACAATCTTCTGACTGACAAGATTCGTGCGTCTTCGAACTACCGAATCTACGATCTGGCCTTCCAAGCCGGGAAAGTAGGATTCACTGAAACCGAGGAAGTTCCAAGATACATTAGGGAGACACGCAGCAAGAGAGGTGCTAAGTCTGGAAGATCCAGCAGTACTCATGATCCAAAACAGCCAAAGTCTAAGCCTGCTGCAACCCCTAAAAGAAGAGTCATCAAGAAGAGAGTCCCGACACCTGAACCATCACCATCACCATCTGAAGCAAGTGAGTCAGAATTCGGCTCAGAAACCGAAACTGACACAGATGAAGGAGGGAACTATGAGATAAGGTATGTTGCTCAAGAGGATCCTGAGCTAGAACTGGCAAAACAACTAAGTTTGGAAACTCTGCATAAGCAACAACAACAACCACGAACAGGAGTTGTCATCCGTGAACCTGGTCATGATGATAATGAAACTAAACGACCTGAATCTGAACCTTCAACTGACAAAGGCAAGCTGAAAAGCGTAGTCGTTGACACTCGAAACCTGGAGAAAGAAGAGCACAAGAAAATGCAACTGGCTGCTCGTCTCAACCTGGAACAACAACAGGCTCATCAACGACAACTTGAACTTCAAGCTCAAGGAGTCGGCTCTAGTTCTTCCATGATTCCCCCAACAGACACCACAACCACAACCGAACAACAAGATAAAGATGCTGAGGGCGACGTACTCATGAAAGAAGCTGGAGACAAAGAGACTGATGAACAACAACAGGAGACAGTCAATATCTCTCCAGTGTTAGAATCAGAAGGTCAAGAAGGTGAAGATTTGACTGAGAAAAACATAGAGGAACCAGTAGAGGGAAATTTGGATGATCAGACTCAAAACCAAGATCAAGGTGATCAGTTTCATGACACCGAAATGCACTCACCGCTAAAAGAAAGATCTCCGACACCTGAACAACCTCCTATTCCTCAGGATTCTCCAGCAAAAGATCCATCTCCACCTCATTCAGAACCAGAATCAGAAGAAGAATCATCATCATCATCATCAGACCAATCACCACCACCACCACCAAAAGCAAAACAATCAAGAATGAAGAAAGCCAGTCTGAGAACAACAAAGGCATTCTTACGGGCAAAAAGAGTTGCGGGAACTACAAGGCCTAGAAGAACACCACAACAACAACAAGGTGATCTTCAAGACCAACTGAACAAGATGACTAAATTGGTTGAAAAGCTCTCAAATGAAGTTGAAGGGTTAAGAGAGACAAAAGCTTAAGTGGATGAACACATGACAACAAACATGGGTGATATGATCGAGGCCTACACCAATGAATACTTGGAAACAAACCTCGTATCTTCAGTAACTCCGAAGCTTGTTGAACTCTTCACACCCATCAGAGAAGAGCTGAACACCAGAATTCGAAGCAGGGTTGAAAAGTTTCTTCGTTCACATCCATTCTACCTTCAGACAACCAGGCCTACTACTGCGCCTGAGGACTTAACAGTGGAAAATTTGGAAGCTCTTTTAGCTGTGCAACTCACAGACAAGGCAGATAAGACTGATGAAGAAGCTGCTCTGCTAGAATTCCTAATACCAATGGCATCATGCAAGGAAGCTGCTGGGACACATAAACGTCACAGGAAAGATGAAGATCCAGACTCAGACTCTCATTGTAAGAAGTCCAAATCCAGTCATGAACCCTCATCTTCCAAACGACCTCCACCAGCACCTAAGCCTTCCACCCGCAAACCAAAAGGCTCAGCTTCCAAATCTGGACCTTCAGCTGCTGAGGAACCATTCATACTTCAAACTGACGAACCACAGGACGAACCTCAAACCAAATCAACTCAAATTGAATCTCCTGAACCGTCTATGAAGAAGAAGAAGAAGCAACCCTCAACACGCTTCTCATGGTTGAATGCACCAGAGGCTCCTGATTCGGATTGGGTCACTACAATGATCAAAGCTCATCCACCGCTTGAAACCGAAGAACCACTCCCAGGCAACACTTTGCAATATGCTCAGAGTATTCTTACGGGTCTTCAGTTGGAAAAAGTGACCAAAGCTGAACTTAGGCGAATAAACAAGGATGCTAGTGACTTTCTAAAGGCACGATCAGGAAACAAAATCGAGCTGGACTACCACTTACAAAACATCGCAGCAGCTCTATCTGACTCCTTTGATTGGCTCAACCCGGAAAGCAACATAGACTTACATGGCAAGCATAATGAACCATACTTCACAGATTGGACAAAACCATTACCACTTCAAGGCTTCGCTGACAAGCCTAGAATCCCGTACCGTTTCTTCTTCAATAATGATATCCGCTACCTCACACACGACATCACAACTTCAAAAGATCGCTAAAAGTCTTCCTTAAGAATTTCTGTACCGGCAGCTCGTTATGAAATTCCAGACACTGAAGAATCAGCTCCAATATTCAGAAACTCAGTTGTGAACTACAACAGAGACGCCTTACTTGGAATTCAAAACTGGTCTGACAGACGTAAGCTAGGGTACACTCACAGATATGAATGAACTTCTGGTGATGTGAAGAACAAAAGCCGAATCGTTGCTATCAAGGAAGTTCTGGAAGACAGACAACATGATTATGTCTACATGAAGGAGATTGTGGTCAAGAGGCAAGATGAAAAGCTCTACAAGTTTTGTGAAGCCGATTTTCCACATCTTTATCTAGATGACATAGAAGATATGTATCTAGAAAAAGTTCAAGGAAGGATGAGGGGTCTCCCAAAGTCAACTCAATACAACTTCATCTCTTCCTTACTCATGTGTATTAGAAGACTAATCATCCGTGAACGCGTAGAAGATCTACAGTTAGGTGTTGAAAGTTACCAGGACGTACTCAATTTGACCAAACCACAACTCATGGTCGAAGAACTGCATGAAGCATCCCAACTAATGGTTCTCCTCAAACCAAAGTTCGGGGTCACTTACCTGAACTCAAAGCATCAACTACGGTTTATGCGGTTCGACGAGATTCACAAGTTCTGTGATGTTACACTACAACGGGTTCGTGATGGTCTAGTTGAAAGATTGGCGGATGATCTGCTAAAGATAAAGGAAGGAAAGAATACTCGGTGGAATTCTAGCACAAGAAGGATGGTAAAGAACTTCATACATGCCATGGAAGAAAGGCTTAACCGGAGGGAGCAGATCAGGAGATT
>LBNU01023100.1:62265-92885 GCA_014162995.1 Artemisia annua
GTGATGCAGTAACTTAATAACTGCAATGCACTAACTGTGATGTAGTAAATTTTTATAGCTGTGATGCAGTAACTGTGATGCACTAAAATTTATAACTGTGATGCAGTAACTTCAAAATGTGATGCAGTAACTTTATAACTGTGATGCACCAAAATTCGCCTTCCTAGACTTTTTATTTTAAGAGACTTTTTATTTTAAGAGACTTTTTATTATAACCCTACCCTATATATATATATATATATATATATATATATATATATATATATATATATATATATATACATATATATATATATATATATATATATATATATATATATATATATATATATATATATATATATATATATGGATGTGTATATAATAAATAAGAAATCACGAGAACAAAATAATAACGTTAACGATAAATATTAGACTATTAACTTAGTATAATATCGTCGGAAACCTTATTATATTTTTATCGTATAAATGAGATGATCAAGTTGAAAAGGAATAGTTTTACGAATTATAACGAGTGTTTGGAAATAAAACGAGACCTTGCGAGTTATAAGATATTTGAGGGCACTTAAATCCAAGTTCGACCATTCTATTTCTTGTTGACTATTGGTGCTAGTCACGGATATTTAACGTCAATACACCCAATCTATATAACTATTTAACTTGTTTAGTCGACGGATTAAATAAGACTTATTTAGTTATATCGAAGGGGTTATTATCGTATATTATATCCTACGACGCCTTAGGTCGTGGTAGGAGTTTGGGAATAATAAGTTAATAAATATTTTTGCAAAGTTTATCGAGTTGACGAATTCGATAGATTTCGGGAACCTATTTATATCGCTTATTAAACTCAAGAACTTACCATGTAGAACTCTATGTGTTATGTGATTTAGGTTTTGGGTATAATCTTGGAAGAATATATTAGGTGAATAAATTATGGAGGGTTATCAAGTCGACGGATTTGATAAACTTCGATGATTTGTTTAAATGATATATTGGACTAACATTAGACTCGTAGGTTGTTACTATTATATCCTATGGTTGTGATTTCTTGGTTGAGTTGTGTCGACCCTCCACCCGCATGGATACCAAACACCAAACTAATATGAGAATAACAAGAGAAACGGATTTTTGGAAAGTAAAAAGGAATACGTTCGGGATTGGAATATTTGATTTTGAGGAAATAATCCTGAAACGAGTTTATATTGTTAGGAAGTGCCGACTCCGTAGTTGCTGTCTTTTGAGTTGTGATACGTCTTACCACTACCGATTTCTTTGTGCTGATATCTGGACTTGAGGTGAGTCATAGCCCCACTTTTACTCTTGAACTTTGTTTTTAATACTTGGGGTGAGAAACGTGCAAAATGTTTTATATGGACTTTTATCGCCTTTTACTTAAAACTTGCTATGCTATAGAACTAGGGTTTATAGGACTATAGCGTGCACCTATAGGACTTTGATAGACGGAGGTTATCCGTGAGATTTGGTTACCTATAGGCCCTATGGGACTTTGTTGCCTGTAGGGTGCCCCTATAGGGTTTTGATGCAGAGGTTATCTGCGAGATTGGTCGCCTATAGGCCCTATGGGACTTTGTTGCCTGTAGGGTGCCCCTATAGGGTTTTGATGCGGAGGTTATCCGCGATGCCTAGTCTAGCTAGCAAGTGTTTTGCGTATATGTCCACTTGATTTGATTATGAATATAAACCTATGATCTCACCAGCGAAAGCTGACTTTTAGCACATTTTCTCAGGTAATTAAGTAATGACTTGGATGCTTGGATTGGAGGCTTGGCTTGGCAATGCGGTTTAAGGATCTATTTTTCTAAAACTCTGATATGTATTTGTGGACCTATTCTTATTTCTTTTGGGCCATACTTTGGATGAATTTGGGATGAATGTAAACTTTAAAACCCCGTTTGGTCGTGTTTTTACTTATGTTTACTTTATCTCGTTCTTTTATAACTTGTGTTGGATACCAATCCCCGTAACACCTCGAAAGCTTGATGAGTCTTCCGCTGTACCAAATTTTGGGGGTGTTACACACCAAACTTACATTGTATTCAAAAGTTTGCATATCAGACTTCCCCAATTAACAAGATTTTCACTTTATGGATCTTTGTCATTAAGTGAATCTTGTAAATGATGTCTTTATTTATCCTTAGACTTGAGACGTAAGCTAGAATGGCGTGTGTGGATACCAGTTCTTGAATTTAGTTTAACATTATCCGTAACTGGTAGTTATAAGGACTATTTTCAGAAGTGTTGTAAAACATGCGGATGACGCTTGTTGTGGCAATACATAATTTGTTCTTCAGTTATATTTTGAAGTATGATACTACTAGGCCCCTCATGGGGTTGGTCAGATGTTTGTACGACCATACCCAAAGGAGATCTGGATATGTCCCAATGAATTTGGTAATCATGATCAATCGATGAAACGAGAAACAGAACAGTTAAATTATAGAATGACCTTGATACATATCTATATTAAACATGGTATCTAAATCAAAGGGATAATAAATGAAGAATCATTTGACAATGCCTTTACAAAACCACACTAAGGTGTTTCTAGGAGCATTGGGGTGTTGCTAGATGCTCACCAATGTTATTACGTTATTTGAAACATGACCAAGTGGGAGCTATTGGGATATGACCATATTTCAATATCGTATGTCTAGAAAACACGTGAGCCATGGGGGCGCATGCGTTAATATGTAAAACAATTAAAAATAAAAAGCTTTAAACGTTATATTTAAATAACGATTGTTAGACGATAATTAAAGGACTAGATTTTAAACGATTGAAAAGACGGTTATGGATCCCCCTCTTTCCTTTGGGCCGATCTGTGTAGGAGTTTGAGGAGGTTTGGGATTGCTTGGCTTGCAAGTAAGTCATCTTAATCCCTATATAATGAAGGCTTAAGGTTTTTGAACTTGATATTGCATTATTATTAATCCTAAAAACCTAAAACTTGCTCTCCTCTCTCTTGTGCACCTCTCGACCGAACACAAACACAAAAGGGTTTCGGTGGGTTTGGTTTTCTAGTCGATCGCACATTAAGAACACAAAAGGGTTTCAGGTTAGTCTTGCTTTTGTCGATCAAACACAAACAACGACAAAGGATTTTGGGTTTGTTTGTTCAAGAACCAAGAAAGCTTTTCACTACTAGTACTAGCATACTTAATTGTTTGCTAAGAATGTATTGTGTGTGTTTACTGGAGAAGACCTTACTTTGATCTTTAGCGGTTTTCGTGTGTTAGATTTATTCACACGCGAATATTTAAGAACGTTGTTCATTTGCTTTTAATTGCTAAAAGGTACACATTCTTGAAGCTATATTAATTACTTATGCTATACTTGATCTATGACTTCTGTTGCATACTCATGTATTTATGTGTTTAAATATTAAGTGTTAATATGTTTTAAAATTCCAACGGTAATTGTCTTAGTTTAATTTCGTAGATATATTGGAATTGAACAAATGAACTTTTGTGGTCGATGATATTGGCGTGGTTCTTAATTATAATCAGACACGGGTCGATAAAATGATGATGCAAATGAGGACAAGTTATAATAAACTGTTAGAATGAGATAAGTGCATTTCAAGCATATCTATCTATTTATACATTCTATTTAAACAGTAATTATAACTTTTGGAGATAGATTTTCTTAAACAAAAGTTATGTTGTAGATGGAGATAAATGTTTTTTATTAGCGAATACTGTAAAATTCAGTTTGTAAATGTCTTTCGCAAATGTTTTGGGTAAGTTATATCATGGTTTGTTAAGCTAAGATGTTCATGAAAGTTAGGTGTGCTAATTAACTTTGACAAGATTTCTATCTCTATTGTTTTTGTTGGTCATGATCCGCACCCCAATATTATAATATTTTATTAGGACAATTACATATATAGAAAGTGGTTGGAGTATGAAATGGCATCAATGTAGTTTATGGTTATAGATGTGAGGTAGTGTTGCTGGTAATGGCTTTTAGATGTGTCTGTCGTTATGGATTGAAGACAAAAGATCAATATAGATACCATATTTGCCATAGATGCAATAAACCAATCTTAGCAATTCATTTTTCATCAAAATTAATAAAAAAAAACTATTTTCCACCTTTTTTTAAAACAATCATCTCNTGAATCACATGTGATTTTTTTAGGCAAAAATTTTGAAAAAAAAAATAGTCGAAAGTATATAGAAGTGCATATGTATAGAAAGATAATTAATTATCGTCGCGATGGTATGATTTTTTTCGCGTTAAGATTAACGGTTTGCGAGATATTTATTTTTTTTAAAAAAATGTGAAAGTTTATTTTATTTTTTTGTTTTGATCAAAAAATGAATAGACATGATTAGTTCATTGGATTTATGGCAATTATAGGATGTATATTGATCTCAACTCATGGATTGAAGTTGCTTTATAAAAATGACAATCATTTTGGAGCAATTAATATTTTGTTTGTTCTTAACGTTGCTGATCTTTCAAATAAGGATGGAGAATATATATGTAAAATAACAGGGACTCATGATGAAAGGGCTTGGGTGTGCTCATGAAGGTTGTTGATGGCGTCAATATGATATTTTCTTTATTTTCTTTATTAGAAAGTAGATGGTATATATAATTTGTAACTCAAATGCTAATTTGTTTGTGAAATCTGTCGAAAGTACAGTATCTTTGTCAAGATGGGAATATTTTAATGGCTGGGGGCTAGCATTTGACACATGATTGCTACAGATTGTGATATTTGTCTCATTCTATATTGTGATCAAAGTTTTCACTGGTCATGTGGTCTTGTTTATTTTGTTTCTATTCGTGACAGTATGTAGTGTTTTAATGATATGTTGTCTTTTTTTAAAAAAGTTGTTTGTGAAAAATTTGCCGGTAATGTACTCAACAAGCAGAAGGCATCCGCCGCGTTGCGGCGGGGTGCTGCACCAAATTTTACAAACTTTTTTTTAACCTCGATATGTCATTGCTCCATTAAATTTTTGGGTTGGTTTTGTTCCCTATATTGCGACATGTTCGGTTATATGTTTATTATTAAAAAGTTGCTAGATATCTCTTTTTTTTTTTCATAAACGAAATATATTCTAAATTTCATTTTTTTTTAAAAACGCACGCATGTTAAAAGTATATTAATATTGGATATGTTTTTTTAATGCGGAGGCGTTTCTATAGTATAAATCGTTAGATATTTGTTATATATTTGGTAAATAAACTTTTCTATATAAACAAAAGAATTATATGTAAACTTTTATACAGCTCCACGTCTTTGCCCTTTTTAGTTTTAAAAAAGTTTAGGATCATTTTTAAAATTATTTGATATGTTAAAGGTGCATTTTGAAAGTTCTTTTATTTAAAAACTATAAATATATTAAACTTCAACTTTTTTTATAAAACCGTGCGTACGTCAAAAGTATATCAATATTGGGTTTATTTTGTTCGTTATCGAGAGTCCTATTTGGTAGTAATTTTTTTATTCAACAAACGGCTAGAGATTTATTAGATATTTGGTAAATTAGGTTTGTTATATAAAAAAGTCGTAAATATTAAAAAGTTGATGGTATATTTTGTGATTTTTTTTTTTTTTTAATGTCTTGTTTTAATCATGCGTGTGTGAGTGCATGGAAGTTATAGTGTGGAGTCATGCAAGAACCAATAAGTGATTTTATGAGTTTTTTTATTGGCCATTCGATTGTGGCAAAAATGAATTATTTAATCCATTGTGGCAACAAATTAGTACTTTATTCCACCGTATTATAATATTGGACGGGTATTTTTTAAAAGGATGTCTCGGGCGCTGGTCCATTGCAAATTGTAGTATATAGATAATTATAATAGTGGCGATGTATATTCTCAATACATATTTATCATACAAAACATTAATGCATAGCACATAAAATAATGAGCACATGCATGGAAAAGAGGATACATACATGCATAAAAGAAAAACACAAAGGGGGAAATAAAGCAAACAACTTTAATAAGTCTGGCCAGAAATACAATATATTTATAGGAAGAAAAATATTCTTAATAATAAGCGTGTTTGGTATAGTGGGAGTCCCACTATAACAGAAAAATTCTTCAGGTCAATTATTTCAACCTCCCTCCACCATTCAAAACAATCCAACTTCCAAAATGAAGAATCTTCCAACTTACATAACTTTACTCAAATCCATCTAACATAATATCCATGTATAAACCAACCCACAAATCTTATGTTAATCCAAAACATGGCTCACCTCATCATCACCTTCATAGTAGTTAGTATTTACTTAACACCTGTTTTTGCACAAACAAACAGCAGCAGCAGACTCAACCAAGGTCAAGTTCTTAGAGATGGAGACACACTTGTGTCACCTCAGCAAGTTTTCGAACTCGGGTTCTTTAGTCCGTTGAATTCGAACTTGAAATACGTTGGGATATGGTACTATGGTCATCAAAACAGAACAGTAGCATGGGTGGCAAACAGAGACAATCCAGTTTCTGGAAATTCGGGTGTTTTCCGTATTGGAAGTAATGGAAGTTTGGTTGTTTCGGATCGAAATGGTGTTGTTTATTGGACAAGTAATAGATCAACTGATGGAAATAATTTAAATGCAAATTTGACTGTTATGCTTATGGACTCTGGGAATTTGATTCTTTCGACCGTTGGAAACGCGGGTGATGATTCAAATGCTATTTGGCAAAGCTGTCATCATCCAACGGACACTTATTTACCGAATCTCAGAGTTTATTTGAATCTTACTAATGGAATTACTCGTGATTTTGTTTCGTGGAAGACCGAAAATGATCCTTCTACTGGGAATTATTCCATGGGAATTGATCCACAAGGTTCGCCTCAAATAGTTGTTTTGAATGATACGTCGAATAGGCGGTTATGGCGATCAGGTCACTGGAATAATCAGATATTTACTGGGGTTCCACAGATGAGATCTTTATTACAATTTGGGTTTAGATTAGTTCAGGCAAATAATGGGCTTATGTATTTTATTTTTAATAATGCCAATACTTCACTTTTGATGAGATTCTTGATCCAATGGAATGGAGTTGTGCAACAGTTGAGTTATGATACTCGAATTTCTCAATGGAATGTTATGTTATCTCAGCCGACAAGTGGTTGTGAAACGTATAACCGATGTGGGAACAATGGAGTTTGTAGAAGAAGTAATGCTGCTCCTGTTTGTAATTGTATGCAAGGATTTGATCAGTCGAATGGAAGGTGTGTTAGAAGAAGTCAATTGGCATGTGATTCGAATGGCACGAATGATGGATTTGTGCAACTAACAGATGTTAAACTTCCTGATTTTGCTGACCTTGTGGGTGCAAGTAGAGATGATTGTGAAAGTTTATGTTTGAGGAATTGTTCATGTAATGCGTATACTTATCTTAACGGGATTGGGTGTTTGAGTTGGGCTGGTGATTTGATTGATGTGGAACAGTTTGAACAAGGCGGTGAAACACTTTATATTCGTCTTGCTGATTCAGATTTGGGTTGGTTTTATGTTTCTTTCAATCCTTTTTCGTTATTCCTATTTCATTATGTTTTTGACTTGTCCTTATTGCTGCAGTATGGTTCTGTTTCAGGACGTACGAAAAGTTCATCTAAAACAGTCGTAATTGCAGTAACAGTAACAGGTGCTCTTATTCTTGTGGTCATTGCTTGGTTTTTATGGAGGTACAGGCAAAAACTAAAAGGTGGATTCTTCTTTCAACTACTCCGTATATTATTGTTTGATATGAGGTGTGGACCTAAATTTGGACGGTCAGATCTCAAACTATATTTGTGACTTGTACATTATTAGACAGGTCTGCTTTTAGTATCCTTTATTCGTGTAAATATGAAATTTCTTAACTTTAACTGGGGATATATAAAATTGCCCCCTAATTTCACAGGTCCTGCTTGTGGATGGAGGCTTGGGATTCTCTGAGACTCGAGACCCAAGTTCAAACCCCACAAGCAGCAACTTTGGGGCTAGCCTTAATGGCCATGTTCCTCAAAGTGGGTGGACACCCTCTTGATCGACTGCTAAATCAGTCAACATTGCCTTCTACCTATTGTCTTTCGGACGGGGTGTGTGGGCTCGGTGTTCTCTTTTATCGACGTTATTCTAGAGATACTTTCGGTTCACAATAGATGCACATGTGCTTTAATGGAAAAAATGATATATTTCAAAAGGTTTTTCTATGCATGTAAGGTCCTCTATAAATCTTAATTTTTGCCAGGTTTGATACAACTCCAATACTATGTCTAAATTATTGAAATTAGAGGTCTAGTTACGTTCTAGGCTTCTAGCAATGACAAATAAACACACTCTTAGAATGCCTTTTGATGCATTAAAATGGTTGTTATATATGTATGGTTTCTATGCTGCATGGCATTTAAACATTAAAACCAAATTATATCTGTAGCTGTAACTCATTAGTTAAGATAGAGCACAATTGATGGAATTTCACATATGTTTGTTTAGACAATTTCTCTGGATTGGAAAGTTATGCACATTGAAACATAGCGTGTTTTCACACATGTTTTCTTTGGCTTAACAGTACAATTATATTGTGTCAAAACTTAGTTTCCTAGGACCACAACGCTTGTGTAATCTGTATGGGATTCTGATTTCTTTGATATTCAAAATGATCTCTAGGATGTCAAAGTCCATGTGGAGAAACAAAGATTCCGCCATCTGTTTTTGAGGCGTCAGATGGTCAACAAATTCCGGGTGAAACTTCAGAACATCTAGAAGGTGAAGGGAAAGATGGCCCTCCATTGCCTTTGTTTAGTTCGAGGGTGTTAGAATTTGCCACAGATGGTTTTGCAAACAAAAACAAGTTAGGGCAAGGTGGTTTTGGCCCTGTGCATAAGGTTTGCTCTTTGTATTTAATGCAGTATTCTTGTAATTTTACTGATAATCATGCGAGTGTTTGGATTTGGGTTTTGAAACTGTTTTATCTGATTAATGTGACTTGGAGGGTTTATTAATCGGTTTAAGACTTTTATAATCTCATAATGTTGGTTTTGTTTGTTTTATCTATTAGTTACTTAAATAATCAGAACTCTTTAGATATTACTAATAAAAACTAATTATCTGGTGATAACAACCACAAACAGTAGAAGCACACTCATACATTAACAACTATCTAATTCTGTTTACTATGTCCTTATCACATTTAATGCGTACATTCAATACATGTGGCGGTTAATTGGGGTTTAACATTTGTTTTTTCAGGGAATTTTGCCCGGAGGGCAAGAGGTCGCTGTAAAACGGCTTTCCAAAACATCTGGTCAAGGATTAGTAGAATTCAAGAATGAGATGATTCTGATTGCAAAATTGCAGCACCGAAATCTAGTTCGATTGTTGGGGTATTGTATTGAAGGAGAAGAAAGAATGCTCGTTTATGAATACATGCCTAATAAAAGCCTTGACTCGTTTCTTTTTGGTACAGTTTTCGCCATATATATTAAAATAAAAGCTTGATAAAGATTCTGCATATTCTAATTTTGTCATATGTTCTTGTATGTGATAAAAGATGAAACAAAGAAAGCGGAATTAGATTGGAAAAAACGATTCAACATCATTGAAGGGATTGCAAGAGGTTTACTTTATCTCCATCGGGATTCTAGGCTACGGATCATTCATCGTGATCTCAAGGTTAGCAACATTTTGCTTGATGAAGAAATGAACCCAAAGATTTCAGATTTTGGAATGGCTAGAATATTTGGAGGGAACCAAAACGAGGCAAACACAAATCGAGTTGTAGGAACTTAGTAAGTTCTTTTGGGTATTTTGTATGGTTTTGTCTAGCAACCTATGGATGAATGGATCGTAATCATGGTTTTATAATTCTTGCAGTGGTTATATGTCTCCCGAGTATGCAATGGAAGGTTTATTTTCGGTGAAATCTGATGTCTATAGCTTTGGTGTTTTGCTTCTAGAAATTATTAGCGGACAACGGAATAACAGTTTCCGGACTCCTGATTCTACGAATCTAATTCGACATGTAAGTTCACTCTTTTCATCCTAGTAGGTCCAGAGATTTATAATCAGGGTATATTAGAGGTGGCAGTTTTGACCAATTTATGGGTAAAATGGGTCGGTTTGTACTATATTTCTTTCGAACGAGTCAAATGGGTAAAATTTGAAAAATGCTAGCTAAAGAAAACGGGTAAAACAGGTTTACATTTTATCAAATTAAGAAGAAAAGTCAAAAAGTGTTATGTGGGTCTGCTGTTGGCACAACCCGACCCGTTTACTCATGTCACCTCACCCTAATATATATTAGAACCTCTAGAGTATGTACTACCGTCACTGTGATTCCTCATTGTCTTTCCAAAAAGACTCCCGAAAGATATGCGTTTGAATGTGTTTAGTCGTGCCGATCCGTGATTCACACTCCTTCACTCACTTAATTTCTTTTTGAGTATATAACGCGTCTGTCATTAAAACAACTACCATTGGCTAAAATACAATGATTAAATTAATCATTTGTTCTATTCAG
This sequence comes from Artemisia annua, assembly GCA_014162995.1. NCBI lineage: Eukaryota > Viridiplantae > Streptophyta > Magnoliopsida > Asterales > Asteraceae > Artemisia > Artemisia annua. Next base: position 72,769 of record LBNU01023100.1, read on the forward strand.
TTCTATTACCCCGATTATGTTAAGCTCATTCTGGAAATGCATTAGAACAATTTAATATTCTTTTTCCCATGTGCACACTAAAAAAAGTTCTTAGAGTATGCATACGATCATGTAGGTCTTCCTGTGATCCTAGATTTTATACTTTTCAAAAGGATGTTATTAAAAAACCAGCAATGTTATTGTTTTCAGGCGAGAAAGTTGTCTATGTCACTTAAACCATTTGTACACTGTCAAAATAAAGAGACTGCATAGAAAGGCTTGAAGTTTCATTGAGTTGCTATGATCACTCATTTATGATCAGAAATCAGTGTAGCTACTCGATATTTTAGGACTAGTTTTTCTATGCAGTTTAATTTGTGACTGGTTTGAGTGAAGGAAATAATAATCTTTTAAAATTGCAGAAATGATCTACATACAATGACTTCACGCACACATGAGGGTCCATCCCTTTTTGAATGGTTTATTGCCTAGTTGTAAGACATATGTCACATTTTCAGGCATGGAAGCTATGGAAGGAAGGGAAACCTGAAGAACTGATCGATCCTTTGATTTTAGATTCTTGCAACAAAACCGAAGCACTCCAATGTATCCATGTTGCAATGTTATGTGTACAATCATCAGCGGTTCAAAGGCCAACAATGTCATCAGTGGTTTTCATGTTGGAGGGTGAAAACACGAGCCTTCCTCAACCAAATGAACTCGATATGACATCATTGAACTCAGCAGAAATGGATTTGCTAATGGAGGGTCGTGAAATCAATGTATCATCCAATGACGTTACAATCACAGAAGTGTCGGGGAGGTAATATTTATGATCGAAAGCAAAACAGAAAACGATATGTAGATAAATTTTGTATTGTTTTTCATAAACCGATATCAGAAACTTGATTTTTGATGTATTTTCGGTTTCTTTTTTCTTAAAGGCCGTGAGTGATGGTGCAAAACGAGGAATCAAACATTTGACCTCACACTTTCGATAGTTGTATATAATCTGGATATAAAATTAAATTTTTATTTAGGGATAATTCATATTTTGTATAGAACAGTCTTATTGTGTGAGAATGATAAGTCGTTTACAATGCGCATATTACGCCTATTCTGCTAGACCGTTTAATGATTCAATGATCGGGACAATTTGAGGTAGGCTGTTAATCGTTTATATCAAGGCTGTCAAACTCGCGAGTTTACACGTAAGATCGTACGATCTTAAGTGCACACCAGTCAAAATCGTGTAGGATCGCATCTGAGGTAGGATCGTAAGTAAGATCGTAGGATCGCACGTAAGATCGTAAGATCGACACGCGATCCGAGTTCACCTTTTTCTTTTTTTAAATCTTTTAAGTTCATCCCACTTGCTTAGGCAAAAAAAAACAACGTGTGTCTTACTAATGTCTAATGAGTAAATCACTATTGTTTCATTTTCTAAATAGATTATAGTTTATACATAGTTTTCTACTTTTCTAAATAGATTATAATCAAAAGATATTCAACAGTTTAATTTACTTTACTTCACTGTGATTAAACTAATCAAATGGTATGTTTTGGAATGCCACTTACGAAACGTTTGTTTTCTTGAAATCATGTTGATGGCTCGTATGTTTTGAGACATTTAGAACCTATGTTATGTGATATTATTCCACTAAATCGTTAATGTAACGATTGAAACTTGATTTTTTTGTGTTTTACTATTACTTTGGTGTTTGAAATTTAAACTTTGTCATTTTCAAGAAGATATTATATGAATTTATCTTTGACGTTGAGTAGAAATGTAAAACAGTTTGAATCGTATATCATTTGTTTACAAAATATGACAAATTGGTAGGATCGTAGAATCGCGATCCGATCCTACGATCTCGATCTTGCAAAGACAAAAACGATCCTGCGCGGGATCGCGATCTTGACAGCCTTGGTTTATATATTACTAGCATGGTAACCGCGCGTTGCGGCGGCGGTACCCTAAAATAAATTTTTCGGTAAATCATGTATTTTAGTTTATTATGATCTTTTTGACAATAAATTTACGGATATCAAGAATTTCGTTTAGCTCGTGTCCGTTTAGGCTCGAAACCCGTTTGGCCCATGCCCGTTCGGGCTCGAGGCCATTTGGCTCGTTGCCCATTCGGGCTTGAATATTTGTATAATATGCTTTATTATTTGTATTAGTGACATTTAATGCAGAAATTGCGTTTAAGTTGGTTGTACAATATGATTGATAATTTGTATTTCTTATGTAAGGAGTGTTTTAATAACCGCATTAATTGTATTTATTAACCAGTTAATTAATTGTATTTAATATACATAATGATTTATTTATTGTATTTAATGTTAGTATTTTTATTTTAATTAGTTGTACTTTGAGCTTAAGAACTTGTAAATGTTAGAAAATGTATTTTAATTACTTGTACTTTTAGCTTTATAACTTGTATTGCTTAATTTTAAGAGATTCCATTTTTAGTAGGCCTTAATGCTTTATAAGATAGTAAGATTGGATCAAATCTTCATTGCAAAAAAATATTTGAAATGCAATGTACAAAAATAAGGGGCATTTACTTGCCCCCGCCCCGTCTTTTCATTTATTTATTTATTTATTTATTTATTTATTTATTATAATTTTGTTTTTATCATAAAACTACCCGACTAAAAATACGAAACTGAAATATAAAATTTGATAAGTCAAAAGTATTAACAGACAAAATACTGAACAAAAAATGATAAAAAACTGTATTTTCCTGTCTACAGAGGGGACAAAATAGGCTTAGGGGGTGCCAATAACCTTTAGGAGGACCCCTGGCATCATATACATTGTTAAAGTCGCATTGGCATCTTGTGTAGATTTAGCTCAAACTTATGGCATGACTACTTAAGCTGCTACTAAAGCTACAATGTAGCATAAAACACGAATTTTTAATCGCTAAACTTATAAAACACGACATTTATATTATTTGACTTATCAGAAGATATGTTTTCAGGTCACTAAGTGAAAAAAAAAATAATAATAAAAAATTAAAAAAAATAGTTTAGTAACTTAAATGAATAGAAACGCAACGTCTGTGTATATTTCCTTGCACGGATTATTAGATGGTACCTTTAAGTGTGTTAAGTCACTTTTTAGGTTTTTTATGAAGTTTTAGAAAAAATAATAATAATATAAAAAAAATGAAAAAATAAAAAATAAAAAATTTATGCTAAAATTTGTAGCTCACTGGAAGAAAAAAAGCCAAAATCCTCATAAAGAAATTCCAAGACTCTTTAGAGCATTGGATACACTCGTGCCGTAGGAAAAAGTGCTGCCACGTCAGCAAAAATCTTCATGGCACCAGAAATCCAACGGCACCACATTCTTGCTGTAACCCTTGGCACCAGAAAATGTGGTGCCGTCGTCTTTTTTTTTTTTTTTTTTTTTTTCACATAAAATAAAAACATACAAAATATTAACTAAAATAAACTTCATTAATTAAAAAAAAAACATTACATTAATACAAACTACGATTTAAAACATTAAATTACGATATGGTAATTAAAATAAACTACGAATTAATAAAATGAATCGTCTGAGACGTAGCCCTCCTCCTCACTAGAAGTCTCTGATTCCTCACGTGCTTCCTCTTCTTGAATTTCTCTGAAGTTTTCTTCATCTTGCTCCAGTTGTCGGAGCTGTTCATCAGTCAACCCAAACGGATTGGGTTGGTATTCCACCGGTGGATTGTTTGCCGGTGGATTGTGTGCCGGTTGATTGTTTACCGGTGGAAAGAGAGCTTCCGGTGGAGTGTTTTGTGGTTGATTCTCATATGGGAATACAGGAAACAGATCTGCAGGTGGAGTGTTTTGTGATTCGTTTTCATTTGGAAATATCGGAAAGAGATATTCCGGTGGGGTGTGGTAAGCAGATTCATTATCCGGTGAAGTGTTGTGTGGCGTTGTTGTATGAGTTGTGTGTGAATTGTGTATGAGTTGTGTGTGTGCATCTGTGAATGGGTATTTATAGGACCCTTTTTTCAATTTGAATTTGAATGTATCCCGCTTTAAGTTTGAATTTTGAAATTTGAAANTTGTGATTCGTTTTCATTTGGAAATATCGGAAAGAGATATTCCGGTGGGGTGTGGTAAGCAGATTCATTATCCGGTGAAGTGTTGTGTGGCGTTGTTGTATGAGTTGTGTGTGAATTGTGTATGAGTTGTGTGTGTGCATCTGTGAATGGGTATTTATAGGACCCTTTTTTCAATTTGAATTTGAATGTATCCCGCTTTAAGTTTGAATTTTGAAATTTGAAAAAATCCCCGCTCGGTTTTGAATTTGAACTTATCCCGCTTATTTTTGAATTTTGAATTTCATATTGCAATTTTTATATACCCCTACAAATAACATACCATAACATACTATTCTTCACACACTTCAATATCTAAACCATTTTACAATGACTAATCATTGGTCATTAGAAGAAGAAAACTTGATAGCTGACGGTGACCACCGTAACAAAAATATGGTCACGGGTAAATGGGCAAGACTTAGCAGTGAATGTAAAAAATTCAATGATATTTACAAGCATTTGCTGCGTACAAGCCAGGAAAATGACAATGATCGTCTCCAGAATGCAAAAAACATATTTGAAGAACGCTTTGGTGGGAGAAGCTTCCAATATGTTCAAGTGTGGTTCATTTTGAGAAACCACCCAAAATGGGACGAATGAAATGTTTAACGGTGTTGTATGATTTGTTTTCCGTATCGTGTTTATCTTTTCAGTATCGTGTTAATTTGTTTTCCGTATCGTTTTTCATATGCTGCACTGTTGCTTTAAGTTTGAAATTTGAATAAATCCCGCTCTTCCATCCACTATATTAACTAAAATAAATTTCATTGAAATGAAGTTACAATACGAAATTTAAACCTCATACGGGTTTATTTTTTAGGATAAACATAAAATTAACTAGTTTTGGTTTGGATTATTTGCCCTGTCACGTGCTTTTCGGGCAAGGGAAGAAGTCCACTTTCTCGTCAACATGTTCTTGGTACGAATACAGTAGTTGCGCTTCTTGGCTTCCTTGTTGTATGCATCGAGAACTTTTTCCCAAAACGTATTCATTTGTTGATCCGCACTCGTATTTGGATTCTCTGATATTTGAGTGAAACACTCCTCCAAAAGATACTCCTCTTCTTGGCTCCAAAATCTACTCATTTTGTTTAGACAAATATATTGAAAATGTGTGTGAAGTATGAAATAATAAGGGGTATTTATAAGGTTTTTAGAGGGTTAAAATTAAAATTTTTAATGTATAAATTTGAAAAAAAAANNNNTTTTTTTTTTTTTTTTTTTTTTTTTTTTTTTTTTTTTTTTTTTTTTTTTTTTTTTTTTTTTATGTTTTTTTTATTTTTTATTTTTTTTCTTTTCCGAAAAAGGCAATATATTATAACAACAAACATATATACAATGAATATACAAACTAAAGGGACAAAAGCCCACCACACCCACTTGGCTAATTGACCACAGCTCAAGATAGAGACAAATAAAGATGGTCATCCACTAAACGGGATGCCAAAGGAACATCAATTTTAGCCAAAACTAAAAGCACTGACCATATTGCAGTTTATCTTATCAAGATTGTTATAGTTATAAAGAACACTTAAAACACAAAATCACTTCGGTGCATAGATAAAGGGATGTAAATCTTTTATAGCTAACCATTTAATACAATATAACTATTTATTTATTTTGGTATAAGAGCATCTACTATGGGAGGTCAAAAAATAGATTTATAATTGTTGAAAAAGTTTGTTACATTTCAACTTCGTTTCATGTCTATGTGGCACGCAAAAGGTCCTAAACCTTAGACCTCTTCATAGTCGTGAGATATTTAATGCATGTTTTATGTGAAACAATTACAAAGCTTTAAAATGTTTGTGTACCATAATGGAGATAAGTTTATTAACACAAAAGGTGGGCATGAAATATTAAATTTCTAAAGCTTTATAAATATTAACCATAGTGCTAACTGCTAAGCATCGAACTCAGCAAAGGATTGATAAATTCAAATATTGGTTACTAAATTTCCTTCGGAGAGCTATGTGAGATTCAGAAGGAGCATTTGGCTACAATAAGTAGTAGTAGATAAACACACGCGACCCCAAAGCAGGTAGGTGAGAAGGGCTCGACTCCATGCAGGTCTTTCACCACTGTTCTTATGAAGGAAGTACATGAAACCATTCAAAGAAGCATAACTTTAAATGCCATCACGCAGGTATTTGTTTATAGCAGGAGTTCAAACATGAACATCAACAACATGCAGTAGCATAGTAGCAGGAGGAGCAAAAATTGAAATGACATAGCAGTACATTTATTGTTGCTAACAATATTCAAATCGGAAGGTCACCGTTACCCATTTGATTACCAAAATGGTTGTTGGTGGAGCTCAAAATGAACTATGGTAAGGTGCGCTGCTGGAGGGGCAGTGCTCCCAAGGCTTCGCGTTCTGCTTTCTCCCTCTCTACCTGTAATGCATAAGATATAACCGCACTTGTAAAGCTTTATTATATTACCTATTTTGATTGCCAAAAGAACACGAAACTGAGATAGTATCCTATAAGTCAATATTCCATAACATTTAGGGGGTAGGGATCCAGTGAGAAGAAAATTTAAAATGAGAAGAATGAGAAATAACCATAACCTCACATTTGAGATGCGCCGACTTGAATTAGATGCATCTCTATTCATTTAGATGCATCCTAATTAGTTTCGAAAGTAATCTTGAAGTGAAAACGACGCAAAGTAGTACTAGCAACAAATTTGACCCGCAGGGGACGAAATATACATAGGTTCCGCCTAACTTGATGTGATGCATCTAATATATGTATTTGCATCTAATTTTTTGGTAGAAAATATATTATAGTGCATCTAAAAGATTGAGGATGCATCTAATTCAAGTCGATGCATCTCTTATTTGTGGTTATCGTTATTTCTCATCCTTCTCATTTTAAGTTTTCTTCTCATTTGATCCTAAATCTAATTTTTTGATGCGTAAACCATACCTATTAATTAATTGTTGGTATCAAAATGTGTCTCTTTAGGACCAACACACCTTTTTGTGAAAAAAAATTACTAAAAGAAACTTCTGTTGTCGAACTCTGTCCCATAAAAATTTGTCTATAAACACAAACTAAAGGCATAGACAACAGAATTATATGGCTTCTACTTTAGTGTACACACAAAGTACTTTACTAAAGAAAACTTCTAGCATATAGGAGCTCCAAAGCTTGCCAAAATCTAATATCTTTCACCCTTATCATATCTTATTATCTTCATAAATGTTTCTGCTATTCTGTAACCTTATTCTAAAAACTAACTATGTCAATCATAATCACATGCCAGGATATACCAACTACACTTTTTATTTCCATGTCAACAAAGCTAAACTCATCAAAATATTCCTGCTACTCTTATCCAAAAAACTAACTATAGCCTTAGGATACAAACTACACTTATCAACCTATCAGCACAACTAAAACTGCAGTTCACAAATGCAATATTTTTTAGCCAAGACATTTAGATTCAGAAACACAGCTAAAACTGCAGTCCACATATGCAACAATTTTTAACTAATACATTTACATTCTGAAGTACGTCTGCAAATCTTCAACACAGTTTAATCTTGGCAACTATAAGAACTAGAAACACTAAACATTTATTTTTACAACATAAAATCAAGAGTACTATTGAAGTTACTATTTCACACACATCCCTAGTTTCAGACCTGCCAGAGGAAATATACTGATACTCAGATAGCACAATCTACATTAGGGGGAAATGCAGTGACATAACTTATACTAGTATTTTCTAGTCATGTCCTGTCATTCTAGTATCACCAACTACAGGCTTGAAATTTTAAGAGATAAAAATGCCTCACATTAATAACGAACCATCGGGACTACTTGGGAAAGAGTATAAATTCCACACAAAAAATTTAGACGGGTTGTACATTACACTATTACAGAAGATACTTACCATATATCATCTCACGATCTTAGTCAATAAAAGCCAACCTATTCATTTCACAATCTTTGCCAGCCCATCTCACAAATATGCTAAAAACACAGTTTATAATACTTCAACCACTACAAAACATTAGTCTTAAACGATCTTTTACTTCATTATTACCCTTATAACTTAGGCTATGTTTGGCGCAGAGCTTTTTGGGGCGATGAGCGGTGAGCAACGAGCTTTTTTATTTTTTGTGTTCGTTTGCAAAAGAGCGGTGAGCTTTGCTATTTTTTAGGAAAGCTCATTTTTTCAATGCTTCTGTAAGAAGCTGTGAGCGGTGATTTTTGCCAAACATAGCCTTACTCCTTCCTAATTTGCCCTGAAATGCATGCACGAAATCCCCTTGAATACATTGTGAGTTCGTGTGGAGTTCGCAATTAATATCCATCAGAAAAATAATATGCAACACTTTGCCTGCATGAAAAGGCTACTAGTGGGCTAGTGGCATCGCTTATCAAAGGATAATAGCTCTAGTAGCTCAATTTTTGAAGAGCAATCGAAACACTAGTTCTCATGCATACAAGAAAAACTCTCGCACCTTATTAATCATTTTGTGAAATTTTCTGGATATATGCCTCTTGTATACATCCTTTTAACTTTTTAAATACATAAACACTAGGATTGTATCCAATTCCGTAAAATGCTTGAGCACTTCTTACAAGTTTGTTGCTCATGCACACACTTTTAGCCTTTGAGTCCAAGTTAATGTCTTTTTTTACATTTTAGATTAAACTTACATCTTTTGCTCGTCCTAACGAGTTTGCTACTAGTGCATACACTTTTACCCACAATCAAAATGATTCACAATACTTTTACAGGAAACTTCCCATACCCACAAAATGCTGATTCTCTTTTATATTACCGCCCAATAAAGACTTTATATTATACCATCAAAACAGATTGCCTTTTTAAAGAGTTTCTGCTAAAAAAAATAGATATGGCTCACTACCCCTTTACAATAACTCTATCTTGGAAATTCAATCTACCAGACCTTTAAGGTATTTTTTAACAAGTAGTTCTTGAATATTGACACACGTAGTTCATCTATAAAAACAAAGAAAAGCAGTTCTTGTATCTAAACATAATGTAGGAGTTATCACTACTTGTCAGTTAAGTTCTTCATTCACTCTGCCTCACTACATAATAGGTCCTCACNAAAAAAATTGCATTCTAGGTTCAAAAAGTGCTTGCAACACTATGCATTGTACATGGTAAATGGTCTTTGACATTTTAGCCTTCTAGAACTTTTTTTTTTCTCATTTACTCAATCTCTTTATCCAACTTTTTAATATCGACTTCTAAGACATTATAAACTACTAGTATGGTATCCGCGAATTGCGGCGGCGGCTTAAACTTTTCGGTTAGCAATGTTTTTTTGTGCCAATCACTATACGGATGACGAGAAACATGAGTTCAAATAACATTAAGCAATATTAAAGCATACTATTTCATATAAAAAGAAACATAAGGTCAGAACATAAAGGGAACAGCATATGTAGCATGTTAAAAAAATGACAAGTAACTATAACTAATTTTGATTGAAATTAATTAAGGAAAGATATTTTAATTCTTTATTGAATTAAGAGCTTTTAGTTTTTCCTACATTATGTGTAGTGAAGATGTCCCCTTCATGGATATCCCTATCTGCCATCAATTCTGCTGATCTCCTACTATTGTGTAATTTCCGTATATGTGGATCCTAATATTATGGGTATAAACCACCTTCTGGATGTATAAGATCGCTAGAGATGTTGGCACATAACAAAAATTTGAACATTTGACAAAGGTGTTCTAATTTAATGCTCAGAACAGAATGTAGAAGAAATGAATACATCGTGTCCGTCTAGTTGATAAAAGTATTTTTAGTTTTCTATCTCGAGACTTGTAGAAAGCAAAAGGGGATTTTATCTCCAAAATACTCAAATAGTGTTTTGTCTTTTCCAGCTGGGCAGGATTTTGTGTTGTAATGAAAAATGAGGGAAACTCAAACAGGATAAACTGAGTGCAACTTTAAAAAAATGGTAGTTTCGACTTTTAAAGATTGCTTTCAACTTCTTTATGTTAGTGAGTGTAGCTTTTTTCAAGGGGATGCATGCTTATAAAATAAACTGAGAAAAAAAAAATGCTTTAGCAATATAGAAACAACTTCACAAACATGACGCTCAGGTTTCATTAAATTTGAAAATTATTTGAGGCTCTGCTCATAACCGGAAAACTTTGTGCTGAACTGATGGAAATTAGTTGGCCGGATTGTGGTGTATATTTCGAAAACAGTATATTTTGTGGTGTATATTTCGAAAACAGTATATTTTGTAAACCAAAAAAATGATTTATGAAGATAAGCTAATTTACTACATTTATTGTCCTACTGAAGCTACTTCTTTTATATTCGAAAGCTTCTTATTGTTTATAAAGTCATATTTTGAACTCTTTCATGTCTTACCCAATTAATTATTGCAGGCAGCCAAACACCCTATCCAATCCTCACAAGCTACTTACAGAAGTTTAACTAAGCGTATTTGAAGTGCTAATTGATATACAGAAAGCATGTCCAAACACTAGTAACACAATGCTAATTAGCTTTTTTAATATGCAAAAAACGACGCAAAACCACAACAACTAGCACAAATATATATAGAATATATGATCCAGTTTTAAGAATTAGTTGATTAAGCACTCACCAAAGCCAGCATGTCAGTGAGATAACTCCTAAACGGAGTCTGTTGCGCCTGTTACAATAGCAAAACACATGATGATAGTCAACAATAATTTCTTATTCTTAGCCTCTTAGGTTATTTTTTACAAAAGAAGAAATTAGGAAGGAAAAGAAAAAAGTACCTGCATATCTTCAGTTAAATACTCATGCTTCATAGACAAATCCATAGCGCGTAAAATACGTTGGTTTCTGGCATCAACAATCTCACGTGGCAACCTATTCAAGGCCTCCTTAATATCCAATGATTCCATCGGATCATACAAATCATCATATCTCAAACCTAATCATTAATTATTAATTTTTAATAAAGCATTTCTAATGAGGAAAAAATATAAATATAAATACAGATCTTCAAATTTAATTACCGTATTTGCGAAGACGAGTTTCAATTGTTTGTTTGTGCTTCGCAGCGAGCCAGTTTTTCTTTGGATCTAAGAGGAATTTAACCAGCTTTGAAGACGACATTCTTTTTGTTGCTTTTCAGATGATGAATCAAATGAAATGAAATGAACAGATTTTATTTCACACACGCACAGTTCCACCCTTTTGTGGTGGCGGTCTTATTACTACCCCGACCCGTTAATCGGTTCGGGTCAATTCGAGTCGGATAGTCCGGGGTCAACCGGATATGATGGTAAATAAATCTTGGACAACTCACTTTTGGCCAAATCGGAGGAATTCAATTAATCAATGAGAGGGCTTGATTTTGAAATCGAGCCCTCTCATTAGCCAATTAAAATGTTGGCCCTAAAAAAATAGGTCAGTATTAAGTGAATTTTCGTTTTTTTGAGTATGCTGGTGAAAAAACACATGTGTAAATCTTCAAGATAGTTATTAGTAATAGTTATCACCTAAAAGCTGATAATGGACTCCTTTAACTAGGCAAAGTAATAGAGAGGTTGAAGTTTTGTCAATCTTCAATAAATCACACGCTCGTGCAATTAAATTTTCTTTACAAATGTTTTTCTAAACATATTATCTAGTAAACACTTGATTACTTAAGTTTGAATAAAGGGATAATTATCTAAATGTGTTGTCCTGCGGTCGGGGATTTTTGTACCTCTTTTTGCTGTCTTTCGGAAGAGTTTTGCTACACCCACAAAAAAATTTTCACAAAAAAGTTTCACAAAATGACTTGGATGTTTTTTATTGGCTTAGTACAAAGGAAGAGAGATAACTAATATCCAAATACACCAATCAAATTCATCCAAGTCATTTTGTGGATTCTTTTGTGGGAATTTTTTTTGTGGGTATAGCACCACTCCTTTCGGAATTAGACCAAAAATTGGGCAATTGGGGTATCATTTTAGGGCAACTGGTCTACTTTGGTAAAATATTGTCGGACACATGGCGACACATGGTTGGGTAGTTCAAAGTTGCCCATTTTTCTGGTCTAAATCTGGAAGACAACAAAAAAATGTCCAAAAATCCCCGACCACAAGGCGCGCAGGGCATTTACATAATTATCCCTTGAATAAATGTTGATAGTTTTTCCCAAAACTTTCAAAGACAGTAAGCTGAGCGTATATTTCAAGCATGAGCACGTAAAGCAACGTTCAATCCAAACCTCAAAATTCTTTGAAAAAGTATTACAACAAACAAACTTTTGGTGAGTAAAGAATTAAATCTCATAATAAAATAAAAGAGGACATGCGCTTATGCTATAAAAGCAAGAAAGCATAAGAAAAGAAAAATAAAATAAATATGCTTGAAAAAGAAATGCCAAAGCATACAAAAACAGACAGAGTGAAATAAATAAATTTAAATTTATCCATATAATTACAATCTTCATATCATTTCAGAATCATTATCACAAAAATGGCTCAAGAACAAGCTCAACCAAAAAATATTCAGGAAGAAGTTCAAGCTGCTCATGTTCCCACAAATGAAGAACTTCTCCCAGAAGCTGAATTCCTCAGAATTGGTGATTATAATCATCGATTCATTCTCAACTCCTTTGAATGTGATCACCACATAATCCTTGAAATACTCATAAATCACCCCATTTATACCGCATTATCATCATCAGACTCAATAGCTCCCATGATATACATACAACAATTCTGGCGTCATGTTGTGCTCTTAGACGAAGTAAAGCCCGATACTCTTCAAAGCACCATTGAGACACAACAAATCAATCTGACGTTAGAAGATCTTCGAACTGCACTAAATCTTCCAATAGCAGATCACTGCAATCATGAAAACTTTGAAGAACCACCCAATGCCGACCAGCTAATTGAATTTTTCATTGAGCTAGTTTATGATAAAGATGTTGAAGGGTTCGAACGGTTATCATCATTTTAGAGGAAGTTTCTACCCGCGAGATGGGCTACGCTCTTCTCAATTCTGAACCGTTGTATAAACGAGAAAGAAACAGGGATGGATCGAGGCACTACTACACTGTACCAAATCATGTATTGTATCATGAAACAGCGCCACTTCGACTATGCAAAGATGATCTGGGTGGATGTCGTAGATCATGTCAATGGTAAGAAGTCCACGAAGAAGAAGAATGTATGCACTCCTTTTGTCAGGTATATCAAGCTGATGATTGCTCAATTCTTGAGGCAACATCCGAATATCTCACGACGAGAAGAAAATCCTACAACAGAAGAATCCTACATGCACAGCACACATGGTACATCCATTGTAACTGATAATAAACCAATGTTGATACCACAAACCCTGCTGATCTTGCTGACAAGGAATCAGATGCATACAAGAAGTATGTGGAGCTAGTTAACGCTCCTATGGGAAGCTCAAAATCGAGCGGACATACCTCGGGAGCACATAAGGTAAAAGTAGAGTCTAACGCCAAAGTAGGACCCCCTAGGATGGGAAAAAAGTCTCACGCAAGAAAAACGAACTAAGCCGGGAAGTAAGCTTAGTAAGTTGAAAGACGATGATGACAACAAGGAGGGAAATACACTCATCGAGCAACAAAATGATGAGTCTAGGAAAAAAAAAAGAAGGCGAAGATGGTGTGGGGAAGGAGAATAGTGAACCTTCTAAGGAGAATAAGGATAGTGAGGAGACTAGGATTAGTGATGATCGTTGATACGCCTGGGCCCGAGCCCATGACCTATTTAGATCTTAGGGTTTTACCCTACTTTGTCTTATAAATACTCTTGTAATCATTTATTATAATCAATCAATAAAAGTTTAAGATAAACAAATCTCTAGTTCTTCTCTCTATTTTCTTAAGGAGCTCGCACACGCTAAAAGTGCTGTCTTATCCTGATACAACCCTTAACCGGGTCGTATCAATTGGTGCTTGATAAGGAGATTCTAGCTAGTGAAAGCAAGAACCACGGGTATCGTTGTCCCAACGAGGGTTGAATATGGATCTCGTCACTCAAGACCGTGAGCTATGTGTTGTGAATAGGTTTAAAAGAGAAGTTTTGGTTTTGTCTACACTACAACGACAAATTAAAGTAAAGGAAAGCGGTAAAACGACATGAAATAAGAAAACAAGTAAAGAAGCATGAAATAAAGCGACTAAAGAAAGCGGTAAATGAAAGCGATAAGTAATGAAAACGGTAAATGAATTTAAAAGACAATGTGTTTGCAAAGCGACGCGAGTAAGTTCGTTAAGCTTGAGGTAAAAGTTTGCAACGAGTTATTCTCCTTTCTCGAGATTAGTTGTTGATTAATCTTTTGAAAAGATATTAACTCAAGACGAGTGAATTAATCGTTCAAAGATTTCGTCTTCAAATAATTAACTCATACGTCTAAGCAATCTTTCGATTACTTATCACAAACGTTTAACACTCTCACTAAACTCACAAACTCGAGTGACTGAGCAAACACGATTTAAAACTACTCGAGACTCATATTAAAAACTTAAAGCGATAAAGAAATTAAAAAACTTGAAAACATTAAACGCAATAAAAGTTAAGATTAAAAATCAAAAGACACGAGACTTAAAATAAGAAAATGACTCTAAAAAGATTTTAAGAAAATTCGACAGCATAACGTTTAGATTTAAGAAAATAAAAGCCTCACTCGATGAACGATGAGGGGAAATAAAAGTCTAACTCGACATGTAAAAGAAATAAGAAAAGAAGAGAAGAAGAAACAAGACACGACTCAAAATAAACTTGGACTAAAAATCAAACTCGCTATCTAAAATCTACAAAACCAAACTCGCTATGAAAATAAGCCTAACTCGCTAGACTATTCAAAAACCCATACTCGCTATTCACAAACAAGCCATACTCGCTATATAAGATCCAAAACTCGCTAGAGCCATAAACCTTACTCGCTAGCTTTCTAAAAATACCAAACTCGCTAGGGCTTATGTCCCAAACTCGCTAGGTTTCTAAAAATACCAAACTCGCTAGGGCTTATGTCCCAAACTCGCTAGGCCTTATAAAACATACTCGCTATATATATAAAAAAAAACCAAACTCGCTACTAAACCCTAAAATCAAAAATACTGGACTTTAAATTCTTTTAACGTGACACAAATTTCATAAATAAAAAATAAATAAGACTTATAAAAACTTGATTAATAAAACGTAAAGACACTAAAATAAGCTCAAAAATAAGCAAACAAGCCACGGCTTCTTTTGGAAGCCTAGCTTATTCGTATATCTTTTCACTTGAAACAAAAAACATGCAAAGTTGACAAAGAAAATAATAAAAGCTTGTAGAAAAGATTAAAAGAAAAGCTTGTAAAGATTAAAGGAAAGATTTAAGACACGAAAATAAGCTAAAAATAAGACATCAAAATAAGCTTGCATTCAAAATAAATCTACACTAATACATAAAATAAGCTAAACTACTCTACCTTACCCCTACTCCTAATCCTAATCTAATGCTTACAAATGAGGCTACCAAGTGATATTTATCAAGCTAGGGGGTTTACAAGTTTGCTTTCGTGTACGCTTTGCCCCCTAGACTTTTACAAGTCATGAAAATAACATATAAACTACATTACAAGTCTACTAAACGTCTTAAACATTAAATGTAAACTCTTGTAACTTCGAGGCTTGTGTTGACGTGTATTCTAAAAGTCTTCAAAGATGTAAAAGTGATATCTTGCTCGAATTTATGAAGCTTATCGTAATAATTAGCTTTGAACTTCGATTAAGCATCTCTTTCGTTTTCTCGAGCCTTTAGGAAATAACTTTGTCATCACGGGCTTTCCTTGAGTAAATTTCATCGTTGACTCGGCTTTTAGACACTTTTCCACATCTCGTGCTCGTTTTAGGCTTTTTGGTTGACTTTTGTGCTATTTATGCAATATCCGTCCCTGCACGATCACAAACACAAAAACAAGATATCTTTGGCGTTTCACGTTAGTTTTTGGTCTTTTCTACACTTAAACTAAGGTCAAAAGTATGTGTAAAATAGCACATACCAGTGCTTTCATTGAGAGCTCTCGTTGAGAGAGTTTTTGATTAGGGTTTTAATAAAAAAAGAAAAAAAGAAAAAAAAAGAAAAAAGAAGTTACTGTTCACGACACTATTCACGGGCACTGTTCGCCGGAGTTACTACTTACGGGGGTACTGTTCATTGATTTTTTTTTCTTTGTTTTTCGAGTTAATGTTCATGGCATCGAGTGGATGTGATCGGGACGCGGAATATGCACTATTTAAGCTTTTTCAAATGGGTACGGTGACCGAATACGAGAATGATTTTAAGATTCTTATAATCAAGTAATAGGGATCTCAGAATCTTTACTTAAATCTATTTATATCTCGGGACTTAAACCGCTTCTACAATGTGCACTCTTAAGGTTAGCGTCTACAACTTTAGGAGAAGCCTGTTCCATAGCCCGTATACTAGAGGTTCGTTTTGAGGTAATTGCAGGGAAAAAGCTGAACATTGAAGAGAAAATAGATATCGTTCTATCACGGCCAAGTGAAGAACCTACATATGTGATTAAAGAGTCCTTAGATGCTAATGAAGATATTGGTGTTGTTGAGGTTAGTAGCACGATAAACGATGTTTTTGATATTGGTGAGAGTAATGTGGAAAGCATGGAAGTTCGTAGTGAGTTTAGCGAATTTTCAGAAAATAAAGAAAGTGTGGAAGATGTTGTTGTGGGTGGTAGTGAAGCGTGTAGGGTTGACGAAGATGAGTCCAATATAGTGATATCACTACTTAAGGATGGAGGTGGTATATCTGATGATAGTATAAATGAAATAAATTTGGGTTTAATCAAGGAGTTTGTGATTAAGATGTTGGAGGGTAGAGATGTTTACGGCAAGAGTTTGGTTGTTTGTTTGAAGTGGGTATATCGCGAGAAGAGTCGTGGGGCAGCAAAAGATGGAAGAAGGGTGTTGTGTTATGTCCAAGGCAAAGGAATACGAAAGAAGAAAAAGGTGAAGGCTGCATTTCAAAGAAGATTATGGGATCCCGGATTACGGCAATGTTGCAGGAGGACGGACTGCCCAAATGACTCAATAAGTCCAAACGTATGGCATAAAGATTATGCCATATAATCTATCTTTATTTGCATGTCTTTGTTTAGGATTGTTTTCATGTTTATTTAGGAAAGTCAATTAAGAATGTTTTAAAACAAGACCTTGAGGGCAGGTTGTTTTGAAGGAGTGAGGAATGATACCCCTGGGCCCGAGCCCATGGCCTATTTAGCTCTTAGGGTTTTACCCTACTTTGTCTTATAAATACTCTTGTAATCATTTATTATAATCAATCAATAAAAGTTTTAGATAAACAAATCTCTGGTTCTTCTTTCTATTTTCTTAAGGAGCTCACACACGCTAAAAGTGGTGTCTTATCCCGATACAACCCCTAACCGGGTCGTATCAATCGTCCGGATGACGATGATGGAGATGATAAAGGGGATGGAGATAACACTCATAGACAGGAGCCTAGGACGCATATGAAGAATGAAATCCGTAGGTCTAGGTCCACTGAGCTACACCAGGTCACTCATCCTGTTACCACTGAAGGCATCCCATCAGTCCCAACATCAACAAAAACAACACAAGCAACAATAACACCAACACCACCAATAACAACAGCAACGGTACCACTCACAGCAACAACAACAACCTCGATCACAATTCACACTTCACAACAACCATCATCCACAACAACTCCATTAAACACATATCCCGACAATATCAACATCAACTCTATTTAAAAGAATCCGAGCTGCACCAGTTACATTTGTCACAACCACCATGACAAAAGGGTATGAGATTCCCACTCTATTACCTTTGATTTTACGCATTAAAGCTTCTATATGATGTTCATGCTCTCCAACTGTCTCACCAAAATGTCACCAATATGATCAAGTGATGGTGCCATCTCATCATAAACAGCTGGTTCAAAATCCTCATGATCTTCACCTCTATTTTGTTTAGACTCAATCTTTATTTTTCTAAGCTCAATGACTTCATCCTTAACATCACTCAGATAATCAAAAAACTTTTCAGACTCATCACTTTCAGTTTCAGAAGAATATTGGCCATAATCAAAAGACTTTTCAGGCTCATTACTCTCACTGTCTGAAGATAAAGTGTAGAGCACTAGATAATCACGAAACACACATAGAACTTATGGTTTTGGTTCGTTGCAAGTAAGAAAGAAAGAAAGAAATGTAGATAGAGAAAGTTAGAGAGAGAAAGAGGTGAAGCCTTGAGAGAAAACCAAAAAAAAGAAAATGAGATTATGAGAGAAGGCTTACCCTCTCCAAGGATGAGAGGGCTTATATGTACATGGGTTTTGCCACTAGGGCGTGCCACTTGGGCTGCGGATCAGGTATACAGTGGGTAAAGACCCGTCCTTCTTCCGCGAACTAATCTACTTCTAAACTACGTTTAACTAACTAATGTAACTACTACGAGCTAAACAATGCTTAATCATATTTGGGGTGACGGAATCTTTCTAATACAAAAAGCGTATTCCTAACAATCTCCCCCTAAGGGAGGTCACCCCTGGAAATATTCACCACTTAGAGATATTCTTGACTTCTTGCATTGAGATCTTTGTAGATTCTTTTGTAGCTCGTAGTTGTTGATTCTTCATTGATAAATGACTCAAGATGACTTCCTTGATGTATATGATGATCTTTTGACTTTGCTCTTCGCTCTTCATCCATATAATTAGCTTCAAGTCATCTTTGAGTGCATTTGTCTCTTTGTGATGTTGTGATTGTCTTTGTGATGTCATGCTTACACTTTTCTGGATCATGATCTTCTGCATCAGAGTTGTGGAAGCATAGTCGAAGCCCATTCTTTGATCATGATATCGTAAGTTATGATGTTGAAGTGTAAGCATGAGATGATGAATCTGCATCTTTTCAGCAATCAGCATCAATCGTCAACTTTTTTGTCTTTGGTGTGATTACGCCTTTCCAACATGCCCATACATCTTTGTTGAGTAGATCTTCCCGGTTGAACAGTTCTGATGTCTCCTTTTAGATGTTGGTATGAGCATGTGGAACTAGAGTGATGGTGGTGAACATGGTAAGTTTGGTATGTTGAGCTGCATAAAAATTGGTTAGTAATAAACATACCGGCACTTACAAGTTCGGACTTCGAGATCGTCAACAGCATAGCATGAAGACTTTCTCTTCGCACAATCACAAACACAAAAACAAGATATCTTTGGCGTTTCACGTTAGTTTTTGGTCTTTTCTACACTTAAACTAAGGTCAAAAGTATGTGTAAAATAGCACATATCAAAATCCCCCAGACTAAGGTATTGCGTGTCCTCACGCAATGTAATCACGTCACGCCTTAAAGATAAATAATTTCTCACCTCTCTTTACTAACTTTGAAAAGTAGCAAAACGTTTCAAGAGGATGGCGAAATCATTTATTCCCTAAAACGCCCCGGTTTTCCATTTTTGACTATGTACATTATATATTACACTACTTTAGCTTATGACGGTGTGATTGACTTTCATTATCTTTTGATAACGATTAAGGTCATAGAGCAAGAACACGATTCATAGAAAAGTGACCGAATGGATAAAATTCATCGTTCCTGATTTTTCACAAGCTCCCAAACTAAGCGTAAAAACGGATCATTGCTTAATTACAAGTTAGATGCCAACGCTACTCATGGAAGTTACTCGTGTACCGCTTGCTCCCATTTTCCTATTTTGTATCTCATTATTTTATTTTTGTGAGAGAAATGAATTTCTTCATAAGCATCTCGATTCATAGTTTTTAGTCCGATAAAGATACCAAATTCATACGCTAAGTAGTTATCGATCTTCTCTTAAGAAGGTTTGCAAGAGAAATGTGGTCCACATCAAGGATATTGGATACATACAAAGACTTTGGAATACATCAAAAATAGACATAAGTTGGCGAGTACATTTCACGTGCACCTCATGCGTCCGATCTAGGATCGTAACATGCTCCTCACGCGCGACCAACTTTAGTC
>LBNU01023101.1:0-17864 GCA_014162995.1 Artemisia annua
GTAGACTTAAGGTCATTAGTATGATCCGAAAGAATCATATTATATTGTTTAAAGATTGATTTATTGAAGTTGGTCATATGAGTCGGTAACTTGTGAAGTAGAATGTTCCAGCCGGTTACCTTAGTGTCTATTATACAACTCAAAAAGACATGAGCAATTAAGAAACTATATGTTTCGAGTGAACGCTGCAGGTTTATTTATTGTGGCTCAGATCTCTAGAAAGAACAGCCAGCCGTAGATTCCATAATGGCGAAAGGCATAAAGTTTCTCTTTAAAAAAATTTTATGTGGAATGGAGTGATCGTAGCTATCGTATACATCCCTGAGTCCGAGGCAAGATGATCCATTGGACAAATCCTCTCCTTGTCTTATCACGTCAATATGCTTGAACAAAAACGTCATTCCTGCTACATGCCAGATGAATTTATTTGCAAGCATTTCCATCAATCTCGATCTCAGAGTTTGTGCATCCGTGACCTTTATTGTCCTTCAGCTGGCCTTTCGTCAATGGCCGCTATTAACAGTTTTAATTTAACCTTCTCTATATGAATATAATACGTTGCCTGGTCATTATCACTGGTCAATAATTTCCAACAATAGAGGAAAATGTTATTTTCCAATTTGATATTTTTTCGATTTCAATTCGCACGCCATTGCTACAGTCACAATCTACTTTTCGACAAATTACTATTTGCGAAGAATAGTATATAACATGATCACTACTTTTGAGTAGGGTAAGTAATTGATACTATACTTATCTTCTTGATTTGTGAGGGTCCACTAATTAGTGGCCAACCATAGAGGCTACGAAAATAATTATACACACACCCAAACTTAGCTTTGATACCACTTGATGAGAAAGTGACACCCGACTGAAGCACCCACAACTAAAATATGAAATAAAAGGATGACACACGGATATAAGTGGAAACCCCAAAAGGGTAAAACCACGGGCAAGGAAAGATACGTTTCACGTGTAAACTGAGGAAGTTTACACCTTCTCTCTAGTTCAGGAATACAATATTTATCTTGTAATCTAGGAATACCAAACTCCTCCTAATTATTACAGATATACTAGAGAACTATGTGAAGAAAAGGAAGTGAATGGGATGAGAATGCTTCTGACATTGCCTTGTTATAGGATGATTTTGCCCCATTAATCATCCATGACACACCTTTCCAACTTGCTAACAACTTGGTTGTGTCCACATTTGAAAATAAATGCATCTTTATATCGTACAAGTGAAAAGTGAAATTTAAGTTTTCACTTGTCTCGATTGGAGAAAAAAAAAAAAAAAAAAAAAAAAAAAAAAAAAGTTACTCTTATAGCAGAAAACGTTGTTACAGTTAGTCCTGTACAAAAAAACCCGAAACGAAACCGTAACCAAACCAGGTCAACACCGTTTTGTGACCCAAACCGGTTCGGTTTGTCCAAAAACTAACGGTTCCTAACCGGTTTGGAAATATTGCCTTTATAACTGGTTCGGGTCGGTTTTTTTGAAACCGGTTCCACGTTATATATTTTTCTGTTCTGTTCGAAGCAGCTTAGGTGACCTTTTTTTTTGTTTTTTTGACTTTTTAATTACTATTTTGCCATTGTATGTTTAGTATAAATAGGTATGTTGAGTTTGGTTTAGTGACAACACTAAAACACTCTCAAAATACACTCTTGAACCAATCAAAACGCTCACTAGTGGCAACTCAATCTTCCTCAACTTCCATCGGTGTTGATTCTTCAAATGCACCAACGATTGTTCAAGTTTTAGAAACAACCCGAAATCCAAACGTTTGGTGTAATTTCAACCTCGTGAAGTTGTCGGATGGGACAACGAAGGCTCATTGTAAACATTGCTCTAAGTTTTTGAAACATGAAACCAATTCGATGTTGAAGACGCATATCGATAAGTATTGTGAAGCACTCAAATCCGTTCCGGATGCGGGTCAAGCATCTAAGTCACAAGAGGGGGTATTTTTGCATACGAGGCGGATCGGTGTCGACAACAATTTGCAAGCTTTGTGATTCAAAAAGGTTTGTCATTCAACCACTTCGACAACCCTCGATTAACTAAGATGATTTAAAATACTCTTCAACCGTGATATACTCATGTAAGTCGAGCTACTCTTAAACGCGATTGTATGAAAGCTTGGAAAAAGGCTAAAATTAAATTAAAAAAAGTTTTGAAAATTTAAATACAAGTGTAAACTTAACAACCAATGTTTGGTCGACTCCCCATGGTATGCCCGGTTCGTACCTTTGTGTTACCGCGCATTGGGTTGATCCCGTAACTTGGCAAATGATGAAGCGTACGATTGCTTTTGAAAACTTTGAGTATCCTCACACGGGTCTAAATTTATTTCGTATGTTACGAGATGTAATAAAAGAGTATAAATTAGAAGAAAATATTTTTTCAATCTCATTTGATAACGCGTGTAATAATATAAACTCCGTCAATAAACTAATACTAAAATACCTACCACCTTTAGATGGCATTTTTTTATCATAGTCGATGTGTTGCACTCATCATAAACTTGGTTGTTCATGACGGACTAGCTTACCCGAAATAAGTATGATAAAAACCGCTTTTTTACAAGATATATTTTGTTCGAGTAAAGCTACATTTAAACATTACATGAGATTGCATAAGGAAACGGAATTCAATTTTTTAACACCTAATTGAGACATTCCTGCAAGATGGAATTCGACTTATAAAATGTTTTTATGTGGTTTACGCCAAAAAAATACCTTACAAATTTTTCATGATGAACTTGCCAAATCACGTGTGTGTGCATCATTTTCGGACGAAAATTGGTTTACTATTAAAAAATTAACCGAATTACTTGAAGTTTTTAAAAACGCATCAACTTTATTATCGAGTGTTTATTATCCCACGAGTCATTTGGTACTCAACCAAATTTATATGATGTGTTCAAAATGAGGTGAATACGAATTAAATGGTCAACTATATGCAAAAATGGTTGAACCCATGAAACAAACACATATAAAATATTTCAAAGAAATTTCACCGTTAATTACTTATGCCGCGTTCAACACATGCTTTAACATTAGCGGGGTGAAACTACTTATCGAAACGATTTCTATGGATTTGGATTTGCATCACCGAAAACTTTTTCTTTGCAAGAAATGCAAAAAATTCTTTCAACAAATGTTTTAAAGATTTATTTGATGTTTATTTTAATAAATATGGTTCAATAAGTTCGGCTTCTTCATCGTTTTCTACAAATACTACCATCGATCCGATGCTTGGCTTATTTTATAGTTTAAGACAAGAATGCACTAAACGGGCTAGGATTGACCAATCATCGACTAACGAATTTGGGAGATATATTGTAACCGATTGGATAAACACTATGGGACCTGAAGAATTCACAAAATTTGATATTTTGGCTTGGTGGAAAGGAAGGGAATCTCAATTTCCCGTTCTACCCACCATGGCCCGAGATTTACTAAGCGTACCAGCTTCTACCGTAGCTTCGGAATCCGCTTTTTCTATTAGTGGCAGGGTATTATCAATACGAAGAACAAGACTCACACCGGCATCTTTGGAGATGTGTATTTGCTTGAAGGATTACTTAGACGCAACCGAACGTACACAACACATTTCAAGTCTTAAAGGCGAAGTAGACATCGAAGAACAATTACATGACGTCGAGGTGGAAACGGATCTTGCAATCTCGAAATTGCTCAAGATGAAGCTACTAGCGAGGCTAGGTTGTCCGAAGCCGAAGAAGAACTCACTCTCCAAAAAGCTCTCAATTAAACTTTCCGATGAAGAAATCGCTCAAATGTATTAGTTTTGTGTTTCAAGTACTTTATGTTTGATGTATCACGAGTTTATTAAATAAAAGTTGAAGTTTAGTGAGTTTATTTTGAATAAAACACAAACGTCCCAAAAAATAATAATTCTATGCCCCATGGCTGCTACCAGAAAAAAATAATAATAATAATAAATAAAAAATAAAAAATGGTTTGTAACCGGTTACAAACCTACGGTTTGGGTTTTTTTCCTACAAAATCCATACCAAACCGAACTGGTTTTTGGTCAAAACCGGTTTCCACAATTTGACTAAAAATCGGTTTGGTTTTCAAACCCGAACCGGTTTGGTCAAAAAACCAATCATGTAAACCTCTGTTTACAGTTATGAAATGCATTATTGACGTGTATATCAAAAAGTAATAAACCAGTTTCACAAAAGGTACAAAATATAAACTGTTATTTCAAATATAGGAAAGTTTTAATTTGATATTAACCTAGTGATTTTGTTATCCACTAATGTTGAAATTCTCAGATGTCCCTTGCTGCATAGATTAGATATTGTTAGATAAGAAAAGAATTAAATTTAAAATTTGAAACTGGTAGATTGGGGTGGGTTGTCGGGAGGCCCGCACAAGTGAGTTCTGCAAAGTAAGCAGCGTCAACACTCGGCCAGCCTATGACCCCTCCATAAATTCTTCGCGCTGAAATTAAAACCGAAGTTTTATTATGAGTTGCGCGGCGACCGGCTCTCACCGCTCGCTTTGTTTTCCTTACTCATTAGTTTAAGGCAAGTTTTAACGCTAGCCATGTGCCTTCTATTTATAACTCTTCAAACTGCCTTATTTACCTACTTGAAACGATGTGGGATAGTCATAATATAAATAATATACTGTACATTGCAACTTTTTTTTCCAACATTGAGCAAAGCATAGCATGCTTTTGAAGGATGAAGAGGGGACATGATACAGTGATCATATATTGAAATCGAGCTTGGGTCGTTACAAAAAATTGGGTTCGAGCCTAAATTGTATGCTCGAACGGGCTTGAGTTTAAGAAGACGAGTGAGCTCTTTAAATTCAAAGCTCGATTGGAGATTCATACAGTAGTCGAGTCAACCTCTAGCTTGCCAATATTCAGACTCGACTGTTACACCACCCCTGCATGGTCGATTCTCACTTCCGTAACATTTTTCTGTTTTTGTTCATCCGGTTCTTGAAAACATAAGTTTGCAGCATCATTTTATGCATCAGTTTTGTTATTATTGTTTACGAATAGTGTATTATCAAGAACAATGTACTATACAATTTGGTCTCAATGCAAAATCGGATTCTAATTCCATTTATTTGAAGTTTAAAACATGAATACAATTACACATGATGATACATTGAATACAAAGCACGACCCTATGGTGCTAAAAATGTAACTAACTGGTCAAACGATCTACCAGTCGTATCACTTGACCAAAATAATTGTGTACTTACAAAAACAGATTGTAAATATACACTGATAATTACCCTTTAAACAATCACAACACTATAACTTACAGAAGCAATGAACCCCAGAAAGAATCATCGACAATTTTTTGGGCTCGCAAGAATATGGAAAATGAATAGTAGTATACGATGATCAGGATGCAATAGCATTAGTGAGATTTCCTTGACAACAAAGGTTCTAGTTGAGGGTTGGAATCTTTAGATACTGATGAATCTCTTTCACCCGACTCCATTTCAGATGTTGATAGATCCTCCTTTCTTCTTGCTCCTAATCTTTCTAAAAACCTTGAACTTCTATCAGATGGTGATTCGGGTACTTTTGGTGTACTATTTGATGTCGGGACATGCTGAAGGCAAACTTGAACGGCATCATGCACTCTCACGAAACACCACTCTTTACCTACTTGCTCGATAAATCCAGATTTTGCTAGTGTCAAGAGTACTTCTCTGTTCGGGTTGGCAATGGCTATCTGCATAATAAATTTTTTGTAATGGTGAGAAAGGAATCTCAGGACGAATTGTGTAGAAGTTATATGCAAGAAAGACTTTGTACCTGGATGTCTCTTGAATTGTATTCCTGATATAACTCTTTTAGAGCTTGAACTGCACTGGAGTCGACATAAGTAACAGCTGAAAAAGACATGAAACCAGATGAATATTCGTAAATTTGTAGCTTTTATTCAAATTTAGGGAAAAACTGAAGTTATCATGACAGAAATGACGCAACTTTGATTAAACTATAAGTTTGTGGCTGATCATGTTAGTAATCACTTTCAACTCATACAGGTTTCTGAAATGAAAGGTTCTAGATAAGCTGAGATTAGGAATTCGATGAGCTCTGAGATTCGCTTCCCATATCTAAATATTTACATGGTTTGGTAATTAACTAATTATTCAACGGAACCAAATATTTTCGATTTTTCATTCTCCAGTTTTTAAGAACGTTTTGTTGGAGTGTTCAGTTAGAAAAAGTATGTTGCATGGGGACACTTTACACTTTTATCTATTCCGCCTTGAATTTATGTACAAGTTCTTGTTCTTTGTTGGTAAAGGAATTTTTTCATCTATCACATGGTTTGAAGGAGCAATCCATGTATGCTCAATAAATGCGGTAGAAACAAATAAATAGTCAGATCTTGAGTGTGTACTTACGTGCCATCTCCAAAATAACAAAATATATTCGTTCAACTTCTGGACCACGCTTGCTAGATTGATCAACTACAATTTCATACTCCCGGAGCCTGTTACATATAAACAGATTTTAGAAATTAATTAAGAAAGAAACAAGAAACCAATTTTTGGAGTTACTTTATAGCCAATGCCGTGCAACTGCAAGGAATGTTTGTTTTCACCTGTCTTTTATATAGCTTGTATTGGCAAAATAGATAGGTGCATCAATTCGAACAATTACGATGCCATTGTATGTATATGCTTCTGGGTATTGTTGGATGTTCCGATAAACTGTGGTGCCAGGAAGTCTCCCCAAAACAGCTACAATCATACAAATTGATAATCAATCAGAAATTATGTGCATCCAGCTTTATACAAATAAACATAAGGGCATACTGCAAGAATATGCAATTTACATACTTTTCTTCAACTATTTAATGCAATATGTTACAACTTCTCACCAAAAAACACAATTTTGTACCCATATGATACAACTAAGTTACCATTCTTATACCATTTAATGTAACAAATTGCGTACTTTGGTAAGAACTGGTATGTTACGTTAAACGGTTTCAAAAAAAGTTAGGACATTGCATTTTTCTTGCTGTTTGCCTTAATTATGTCAAGGTGTAATATAACAAGCTTACCAATATGTGGATTTGCTGATTCATGGATCACGAAAGCAAGAGAAAAACCAACCTAAATGTCAAGAAACCAAGAAAAGTCGATCAGATCAGTAATTTTCAAAACCTAATTAGTCGTCCCATGTTTTTCCCAGCATTAGAAATCAGCACAACACTAACGAGTTTACTGAAAAGTTAAACAAGGTATTCTAATATCCTCTAAAATTTGGTAAGCCTCATGAACAGCTATGCAATAATACCAAGTATGCTCACCCCAACAAGGACACCAATCTCAATCCCAAGAAACAAAGTTGTTGCAAAAGTAACTGTCCAAAGAAAGAAATCTTTCTTATCTACTCGACATAGAAATATAGCCTCATCATAATCCACCTTTATAAAACAAAAAATCAAGAATCAGGATTTGAGTAAGGAAACAAGAAGAATATAGAAGAAGCATATTATGATAAATGACTTTGAAGGCAGCTAGTTTGCTTAGTCTTAGTTTGAAACTTATATTAGGGATAGAGCAGTATAACATTAATTCACACCCATGAGAGGACATACTGACCAGTCCAATCACAGCAGAGATTACAATAGCAGCAAGAGCACACTGCAAAAATAAACACGAGCCTGAGTCATTATGGAAGCATATATCACTAGGAAGACAACATCTACAGCAATACTGAGCCTTTCTTCGACTAAAATTTTTCAAAAGTTGGCAGAATAAGAGATTCTTGAATAGGAAATTGTCAAAATTATATAAATCCAATCTATACTCTGGAAATTCATGTAGCATAAAATTAAACACTTGGTGTCATACCTGTGGTATAAATTCAAATAACGGTGTCATAAATAACAGAGCACATGCCATAATAACGCCCATGATGATTCCAGACAGACCAGTTTTTGCCCCACTTTCATGATTAACTGCTGACCTTGAGAAGGAACCTGTACAACATATTCAACAGAAAACAACTGTTAATTTAGAAGTGTATCAACTTATAGAAACTTATAAAACTGTAACACATAACTAATTGTTATCAGATTTGACTACACAAGGTAACCTATGCACTAATATCACCTGTTGACGGGTATGCTGAGAAACAGGATCCACAAATATTGGCAACACCGAGGCCAAATAACTGTTAGAAAGCAATAACGTGTTAGAAGTATATTAATAAACTTTCTACTCCATAAAAAATTAAATGCTGCCTAATCACAACTTGCACTGGCTTATTAAGAATAATATGAGTTATAATAAGCATGATAAGGGAGCAAGTGTGATAATATAGAATGCATAATAATCACGTTTTTAGTCAATATGATTGTAGATAATAATTAAACTATGACCTCGAGCTTTGGTGTTTTTTCTTAATAGAGAGTACCTCTTGATTTGAGTCGAGTTCATATCCATTTTTTGCTGCAAGGGCTTTCGCAATCCCCACAGATTCCTGCAGTGCATTTGTTTTGTCATTGAATGGGTAAATAACAATACATAGAAGTTATTGCAATTAAAGAAAGAAGAAGAATTGTTTGTACCAGTATAGCCACACCAGTTATGAGAAACGAAGTCGGGATTAAGGACTTCACATTACTAAAGTCTTTAGGAAAGGAAAATGGTGGAAGACCTTGGGGTATATCTCCTACCTGAAACATTTTTATAACAAGGCATTAGTCATGATAACAATTCAAGATAAAAACAGCTAAAGTTAATTTCGATGATAAAAACAGATCAGCAATCTCAGAAATAACAAAAGATAGAGGGAATCAGAGACCAAAATACTAGCTGATGATGGCTACCATGGGAACTAAAAAACAGAAAACATCCAAACTGAAGGTGATCCAGGAAGTAACATCAAACTGATTTTATATAAAAATGGCAATACTATGCAAAATCTGAGGCACATAAACTAGTGCTATGGTCTGATCTTTATCAGATACAAATATGCGCGAAGGGCAGTATCATAAATTAATATCAGTTTAAACTTATAAGCAAAAATAAAAAAGACAATAAGAACAAGCAGAACTGCAGAAATAACAGCTAAACTAAACTAAAAATCCGATTTTCATGCTCTTAAAATATCATCAACAGGAGAACAACAAGAGAGCGGATATATAACATGTACAAAAATTCCCATCTATTTATTTTAGAAGCTCAATTCCAATATTTAGAAAAGCTTCTTTCATTAATCTCACCAAAGAAATGGAAGAAGGATGAAATATTTTCACAAAGGCTGTACCCAGAACAACTGCAGTGAGGGGACCGCCAGCTCTTAGAAACCGCAAGCGCTTGCTTGTTTTACCCTGTTTTTGGAACCATCTTGATTAATTAAAAAATAAAGTAAAAGTCCTAAAATAAAAAAAATTATGAGGATGAAAGTGTGTACCAAATGCTTCATGACCAAAATAATTGCTAGGATAAAAGACCCCATGACGAAGGGAGGCCACGAGAACTACATTTATGGAAATTTTGCCAATTGTTAGAAAAGAGTAATACAAATAGCGTAAGCAGAAGCAGAATCAAAATAATATTACAAATTTTGAGTTGCCGTATTGTAGTTCAAGTGGGCACTAGTAGAACTAATTTAAAAAAATTTATCCCCCCCCCAAAAAAAAAAAAAAAAAAAAAAACCACACAACAAAAGTTCTGGGTCCTATGTGATGAATAGATTGAAATGAAAGAAAATGATGGGTAGAGATGATGTTGGGGCCTACCCAACATGCAAAAAACCAAGGGTAACTTGGCTAATACTGTTGACTAGCTTAAAAGAGAATTTGCAATTAACTTGATGTTTCTATTATTATAAATGATAGGCATGAAAATTCACATGCTTGATTGTGTGCCTAATCCATTCAATACTTTACACATGGCATATGCATATTCTCTCTTCACATTATCCTTTGATTTTGTCATATGTTTCATTCTCATTAGGATATAATCAGGCATGCGAACTGTGCATGCCAATCACTTCTCTACAACTATATAATGCATACATAATACTATATTGTAGGTATCAAATCAACTTGTTAAATGTCAAGTAAACACCAAAACCATTCTCAAAATATGTGGCCAATACACATAAAAAAAATGCCATAACAATATAGGATACCTGATGTGCTCCTGATATTATACTTTTAACCAATGGTATTATTTGGCTACTTTTGTCCACATCATATCCCAAGAAATATTTTGCTTGAGATAAGGCAATAACAAAAGCTGAAGCAGTTGTAAATCCGGAAATTACAGAGTGACTGATAAAGCGGATGAGCCATCCAAGCCTACAAAAAGTTAGAGAAACCAGAATTACCAATATATTCATTGGTTAATGATAATCAAGGTAGACTAAATTCAGTTACTGATTAAGAATAGTCATTCATGAGTATATAAATAAATTTAACATATTAGAAAAGAGCTGTAACAAGAAGTTTGTGGATTTTGTCAGAAAATTTATATTTAATGCAGTGAGATTAGTTTTAAAACAGAAGTCAAAGTACCTCAAAAGCCCCATTGTGCATTCTAGAATCCCAACCAAGAGTGACAACAATATAGCAAGTTCTGTATATAATTCAGTAGATGAATCAACATTGCCTAAGACATTTGAGACCAGTAGTGAGGTCAATGCTACTGGACCAACAGCAAGCTGACGAGATGAGCCAAATATTGAAAATACAAATACAGGCACTAATCCAGTATCTGAAAAAAAAAAAAAAAAAAAAAAAAAAAAAAAAAAAAAAAAAAAAAAAAAAAAAAAAAAAAAAAAAAAAAAAACGATAGTTAGAAACTAGTGAGACACACAGATAGATGGGAAGTTGATAACATATGGATGTTCCATAATCCGAGCTAACCAACCCAATTCAGTACATGTTGTGTATCTATCTCCATATATATCAAGTACTAACCATCTTGTGAAGTTGTGATCATTCAATAATTTTTCCCATTATAAAACTATTTAACATAACAATAGCTATGGCGAAAGCTCATTTAAGTTGTTAGGGCCAGATGTTCAACTCACAAAGTCCATATATTGGTTGAAGTCCGGCAAGCTTTGCGTATGACATAGACTGCTCACAAAAACAGCAAAAGGAAAAAGAAGAGATCAGTATCTAATGTATGCAGTATAGAAATCAACGTACTGCAGCAAATGATCAATAATAAAACCAATATCTCATCCAACCAGTCATCAAATATGCAAATGATAAAATTCATTAAAGTTTCAAAAATGGTGAGCCCCTCTTATGTTAAGAAGCAAGATCAATATCCTTCTACACTAAGTGCATAACCTAATTTATTAGTACTTAAATATCTTCTTGTTAAACAATACAAAATCAGCAAGCACCAAGTACAACAACAACAATACCCAATCCCGTCTTGGCGTCTTAGTGAGGTATGGGGGAAGTGAATGTAGACCCATCATACCCCTACCTTAGGGTAAACCCAAGAGAATTACTAACGGGGAAAACTATATTTGAGAAATTACTAAAGCTTTTTGTGCTTAAACAAGCATAAGGGGGAAAAACTATAAACTTAGTATGCGATAACATCCACAATCAGAATAAGCTCCAGATATATTTTTCTATAAATAATACAGAAACCACATACACCACCAGAAGCCTTAAACTGAATGCATTTTTATATAAATTGACACAAAACTCATAATCCAGCCACTTGATGAGCAGTATCAGCTACTACTAACTAGAGAGGCGTTCGGGATTGCTTTAGAGCAGATAAATAGTTTAGAGTGTTGGGATAAAACAAATCATGTCTGTTTTCTTGTTCTATAAGGAAGAATATGCAGTCTCAATATAAGGTGCTTATATTTTATATACAGCTAAAACTAATATTTTTCCATCATATCTAACATAAAACCCTTACATCTATCTTCCCATATTTTATTGCAATTTAAATTGTGAACTTAACATAATCATCATTGTAAGAACTCTTAGTTGCGGCCAAGGCCTATTTGTATCCTTCCACCTTGGTTTTTGGTTGAAACCGGAGACCCAAGTAGTTCACTGCTTTCGGCTTTGGGGGGTGTTACAATCATTGATTACAATCAACAAAATACTTGTCAAATCAACTACAACTAACCGTCAAATCTAGTTCTCTAGTTAGACATACTACTATCAAACAATTAGCCTATAACAAACATTAAATAAGCTGTAGATGAAACTAAGGGGGTGTTTGGCTAAGCTTATAAATCGGGCTTATGCTTATGCTATATTATGGCTTATATATCATGAGCTAATAAGCCCGTGCTAAGTGTTTGGCTTAGCTTATCATAAATAATAAGGAAAAATGACAAAAAAGTAAATGAACACTAAATTGTGTAGTTATTAAAGGAGGTTATAAAAGCCTTTTTATATAATATTGTTATATAAGCCCACCCCTCCACAATTTGAGCTTATCAAAACCCCTTTATATAAGCCCATAAGCCCACTCATATAAGCTTAGTTAAACACTAAACTTAAGCTTATTCAACACATATAAGCTAATAAGCTCATAAGCCCATCATATAAACTTAGCCAAACACCCCTTAAAGATGAAGTTGTAGACGTAGATGGAGATATGGAGAGGGAGCTAAAAAAAAAAGATTATTTTTATAAGTTAAGCATTTGATTTGAAGATATTATGGAAGATTATTTTTTTCTAAATCTCTTATAAGTTCTTATAAGTTATATCCGCCAAACAAGATTATTTATAGACGTAGTTGTGCCACACATGTTTCGGATAAAAACAAATCTGCTACTGCTTAACAAAAAAATAATAACAATAATAAGCAATCCCAAACAGCCGTTGTATATCTAAATGTAGCAAATATCATACTACATATCTTCATTACAATTAATAACAAATCACATCAAACACAACTAGATTTATAAAAAATATATATATATAACTTTATAAAAATAATTTTATAAAAGTACATACCTGAGGAACAAGCATAACACCAACAGTAACACCAGCAACAACATCCGGCTGCAAATATTCCCGCCATTTATAGCTCCTCATCCACCTACAACACGGCAGGAGGAAATCCACCCAGTCAACCGTCTTCATTCCTTTCACTTTCCTACTCCATTTCGAAAAATACGATGACGCTGAAGATGATGACGTAGGTGTGACGTCATCGTATGGATGCTGGAACGGTATCACTTTGACCGGACGAGAAGCCGCTCTGGTTGTTGTGACGAGGTCGCTGAGGCTTGAGGATGCGTATGTTATCTCCATGCGCACCCCTGCGTATAGTAGCGTGTGCGTGTGGGGAACTGAATAGATGTGTTTTTTTCTTTTGAAATGTTTTATACGGAAGGAGAAGTTTCAGACTTTCAGTTTGTAAAAGTTGATTACGTCAATGTTTTGTTGGGTCAAAATGGGTTTTTTTCATTTCATTTTCATGCTGCCTTTTAAATATTCTATTAATGGAACTACCAATTACTATTTCTTTTGACTGAGTTATATTTTTACCATATTTGGTAGAGCAAAAGGTAGGTTACTGTGTGGTGTCGTGAAAAAAAAGTGTTGTCATTTTAGCAATTTTTTTTATAATATCAGAATCTATTACTTGATGCAAAATAACTTTTTTTTTTTAGTAAAAGTGGTGTCATGAGTAAAAGTGATTTAATGAGACCACACATAAACTATATATATAAATAAAAAATAAGTGTATTATTGCATTTTTTAATTTAAAAGAAAAGTTCGAAATGAATTATTGCATTTTAAGCGATTGGTCTCTGAGCACCTCTTACTCAAATCCTATTTTACTATAATGTATAGATGTAATTGATTGTTGTAGAAAGAGAAATGATACATGGACCTAAAAATAGACTTAATTGTGGACCTAAAAATACGTGGCATCATCCTGATGGTTACAGACAGGGACCCACTTATTTTACAACCCGTCAGAATAATGCCACATGCTTTTAGGTCTACAATTAGGTTCACTTTTAGGTCCATTTATCATTTCTCTTGTAGAAAATGACATGTACGTAGAAATAGCAATTACGGTCTACTAGCTTCTGCTTTGAACCAATTTAATGCTCACAAAAGAGCTTGTTTTGTCACATGTGTTTTATATGTATGATGACGTGGATTCTTTTATACGAGTAGTTGGTTTATTTAAATTAATTTAAAGATACAACAATATTGTTAAATAATGGTGGGGTGGACATGGATGTCGTGCCCAGATCTAATGCTGTACCTAGACTTCATAACGGCCTAGTTCATATCAAATAATAGTCTCCTGACTTCTATTATTGTTTCATACTGTACTTGATATTCGTATGCAATGTGAAGAATTTAAGATTGATAAGCAAGATTAGTATGATGCCAACCTTTGTCATTTTCCTGTCCAGATACATGGAGGGGTGGAACTAGGTATCCCTGTAAACTACGGAGTACTTACAACTTACAAGAATATTTCCTATAATACTATAACGGTACCAGCGTAATTCTGCGGGGTACCATGTGACTATTTTGCGGTCGGTTACACGTTTAATTGTCTTCATGCTTTATAAGTAGAGATTTTCTGCTTGTCTGCTTTTACATTTTTGTTTTTTGTTTTTAGTTTTCTGTTTTCAGTTTTCAGTTTTTCGGTTTTTTAGGTTTTCGGGTTTTCAAGTTTTCAGTTTTCAGTTTTTCAGTTTTTCTAGTTTTCTAGTTTTCCAGTTTTCAGTTTTTCAGTTTTCATTTTCTTCAGGTTTTCAGTTTTCAATTTTCTGCAATTAATGTTTGAAATCCTTCTTCAATCAATATTTGAAGTCTTTCTATAATAAGAAATAAAAAGTCTGAATTTTAAGCCTNTTATAATCTATTACCTGATGCAAAATAACCTTTTTCTTTTTTTAGTAAAAGTGGTGTCATGAGTAAAAGTGATTTAATGAGGCTACACATAACCTATATATATAAATAAAAAATAAGTGTATTATTGCATTTTTTAATTTAAAAGAAAAGTTTGAAATGAATTATTGCATTTTAAGCGATTGGTCTCTGAGCACCTCTTACTCAAATCCTATTTTACTATAATGTATAGATGTAATTGATTGTTGTAGAAAGAGAAATGATACATTGACCTAAAAATAGACCTAATTGTGGACCTAAAAACACGTGGCATCATCCTGATGGTTACAGACAGGAACTCACTTATTTTACAACCCGTCAGGATAATGCCACATGCTTTTAGGTCTAAAATTAGGTTCACTCTTAGGTCCATTTATCATTTCTCTTAGTAGAAAATGACATGTACGTAGAAATAGCAATTACGGTCTACTAGCTTCTGCTTTGAACCAATTTAATGCTCACAAAAGAGCTTGTCTTGTCACATGTGTTTTATATGTATGATGACGTGGATTCTTTTATACGAGTAGTTGGTTTATTTAAATTAATTTAAAGATACAACAATATTGTTAAATAATGGTGGGGTGGACATGGATATCGTGCCCAGATCTAATGCTGTACCTAGACTTCATAACGGCCTAGTTCATATCAAATAATAGTCTCCTGACTTCTATTATTGTTTCATACTGTACTTGATATTCGTATGCAATGTGAAGAATTTAAGATTGATAAGCAAGATTAGTATGATGCCAACCTTTGTCATTTTCCTGTCCAGATACATGGAGGGGTGGAACTAGGTATCCCTGTAAACTACGGAGTACTAACAACTTACAAGAATATTTCCTATAATACTAGAACGGTACCCGCGTAATTCGGCGGGGTACCATGTGACTATTTTGCGGTCGGTTACACGTTTAATTGTCTTCATGCTTTATAAGTAGAGATTTTCTGCTTGTCTGCTTTTACATTTTTGTTTTTTGTTTTTAGTTTTCTGTTTTTAGTTTTCAGTTTTTCGGTTTTTTAGGTTTTCGGGTTTTCGAGTTTTCAGTTTTCAGTTTTTCAGTTTTTCTAGTTTTCCAGTTTTCCAGTTTTCAGTTTTCATTTTCTTCAGGTTTTCAGTTTTCAATTTTCTGCAATTAATGTTTGAAATCCTTCTTCAATCAATATTTGAAGTCTTTCTATAATAAGAAATAAAAAGTCTGAATTTTAAGTCTTTCTAATTATAAAATAGTCTCAAATGAATTATAATGTAGTATAGATGATATTCTAAAAAAGTGCTAGCAAAATATGTATGTTTATATAAAGAAAAATGATTGTTCTGTCTACTAATCATGCCTACAAATGTACCTAATGATTTGATTATATAAATGGATTAATTTCATATATCACTCTACTTTTATAATTAATTTCATATATATTCAAACTTCAAAGTGCAAATATTGAATGCATAATATATAATGTTTTTAATGCATTTTATGGTATATATTAAATTTTCAACTAAAAGAAGTGGGTATATAAACTTGCCCCTATATTTATCTATGGAAAAATGACTTTATTAGTTTTACACTTTGATATTTTTTTCCATTCTAGGTATTATACTTATTTGTAATATGTATGAGCCACTGTTTTTTCATGTATTTATCATTTTAAGTACTCTACTTATTGTATGTGTCTAGAATTTATCTTCACTTGCCAACCATAAGCTCTACATAAGTTGAACGAGAATTTACAAAGTTAGCTATCATGATAATTGACTAAGGATTAAATTTTTATTCGTTGCAAGTCTATAATATTTTAATATTTAATTTTTTCTTTTTCTCTTTTTTACTCTTGTGATATATACAAAAAAGTTTATGAGTATAAAAGAGAAAATGGAGCCTAATAAGAGCAAAAAAGAGAACCGGACCGAAGAACATGTTTCGACTCGGGTTCGATTCTCGAGTCCAGTTCGGGTATGGCGGTTCTACCCGATTAGAACAGCAAATTTTTAAAAACTGCCCAAAACTCAATATTCCATTTGTGGTTGCACTAATCTAAGTCTAAACCATAAATAATATTGAACGATTTAAGTATAGCATAATATTCAAGCAATCGAGCTACGTCAATGGCTGTTTATAAATGGGCAGCACAATCTTTGAAAATACACTGTCTATTAGACATGAAAAAGCAAACAATCCTTAAAACAAGATATCTTGGACCTCATCTCACTATCCAATTATTTCTCTATATTTAAGCATTTTAAAATATAATCATCGAAGTTGCCACTACTTTTCAAGGACAACTATCATCAATATGTTCATTTTCATTACTTCATTATTATTTAGACTTTATCAACCGCTAGCTCAAGTTAAGCGATAAAGTTTCAGCTAGCACGAAGGCTTATTATGTAATCGTGAACTTAAAAAACTAAACGCCCCATAAACATGTTACTCCCTCCGTCTCAAAATTATTGTCCACATTTTCATTTTGGGATATCTTAAATTAATTGTCCACTTTCCTTTTTAAGTAAAAACTATAGAATTTAATGGGGGGAATATTCTATTTAAATGGTTGAAAATTAAAGGGGCCCCACTTTTATTAAAATTTATGTTTTTTGTCTCCTGACAATAATTTTGAGACGGAGGGAGTATATATTTGAAAAGTCATGCGGTTCTTAGGTTACGGACCAAACCAAACCGAGAGCCGAAATTTGAAATTTCTAAGAACCTTATAATACAAAATACCAGTAATGTCTTAACCTTAAGCTTAATATAGTTTCGTGATCCAAGACGAAGGGGGTGTTCCTTAAATTAAGTTGTTTACAGTAATGTCTAACTTAGTCATTTATTTGAGAGAGTGGTTTGTTTGAGACTTTCCCAAAAAAATTAAGAAATAAAGTTTAGAGTAATGTCTAACTTAGTCACTTATTTGAGAGAGTGGGTTTTTTTTTTTTTTTTTTTTTTTTTTTTTTTTTTTTTTTTTTTTTTTTT